>JAULKR010070881.1:0-11162 GCA_032356305.1 Prasiola linearis | reverse complement strand
TCCCCCCTCACCAGCTCATGTTCTCGTTTTGCACCCCTTCTTCTTGCGTAGCCTCTTTAAGTGAAGCACAGGCGCGCACACAAACACACACACACACACACACACACACACACACATCTAGACGATCGCACAAGCAGTATCAGAGACTCGTAGGCAGTGGAGTGGACGGTATATGGGACGAAGCCATGGCTTTGGGTCCTTTCGCTAATGCTACAGCCATTATGCCCCGGCAGACTCGGGCAAATGAATGTTTGGAGAATTGCAAAGATCCAGGATCCGATACTTTCTCTCCACAGGTTAGATATGCCTCCCCTTCGATGCTTATCCTTCTTCAGCTTCAATGCTAGCTCTGCCATCTTTTGTGGTAGAGATATGAACGGTGTACCATTTATTTATTTTTTAATGCACTCCCTCTGCACCATTGCACATTGCAGTCAAGATCTCATCCAATCCTAGTTGCTGCTGTGAAGGAGCTACAGGTTTTGTACAGAACATCAGCTGCTCATCACCGCTGCTGTCAGTCTTGTGGCCTCAGTCATCATGCTGTAAGGGGTCACTTTGCTCAGGGCCTGCAGCGAGAGCACAGCAGCTCATGCGACAAGGAGGCTCTGGCGCCAAAGATCCACCTCCCAGCTGGAAAATCACTCCACTGCCCTGGATCGATGCCATTGCTGCGATGTCCAGGTGGAGGACTACACCGTATCTGAAACCTTTTGTAGTATCGTACCGTCTAATCTCTTCAATTGCGTGAATAAATTATGTCAAACATTTTGCTGTTTTACATGTTCACCATTAAGGTCTCGCCAGTACAATGAACTCTGGTCTGGGGGACTTATCCCTATTTCAACGATTGAATGAAAGATAAGTCACATTAGAGGATGTCACCACTCGTCACTCATTCCCTGTGGCCTGAGCAGTCATGCAGCCGGCACCTGCCAGCTGTCATTTACCAGGGTTTCCTCATTTGGGCGATTCGCAGGTAATTGTCAAGGTGTGCACTCGAGAGAAAGTCCTTCGTCATACATTTACATTTCATAGTCGAACAGCAGCAATTTCTCATCTCTTTAATCTCTTTCAATTTCTTTCATCTCTTTTAATCTCTTTCAATCTCTTTCGTCTCTTTTAATTTCTCATCTAATCGAATCTCCCTTTCCCAGATGTCGACATGTTTGAGCCGCTGGCTCCCTGTGGAGGGTTCGTGCCTCGCTCCTTTTCTGACCCAGGGCCACAGCTGCTGTCCGAGGAGTGTCGTGCGAGAAGTCCCTTCGCAGCTGCCACTCTGGGCAGCTTCAATGAAGCTGGCACGTCTGAGACGGTACTCTTATTTCCCCGCTTCAGACTTTTCGAATCTTGGCTACATTCCGTGAAGTCAGTATTCGTGTGCATGGTACTGATGTGCTTTATATCGTTATTCGGTGTTCCTTGTGTCCCCATTTCAAATCGACTTGCTGCCAGGCCTTATGTCGAGTGCACAATGCAGCCCATCTGCTCGTTCCTAAAGCCCTTTCGACGTGCCCACTACTTATTCCCTGACTCAACAGAAGGAATTGATTGTTCTACTTCACATCTGATATTTTTTCTTGTTCACAGGGCTGGCAGCATTTTCCAGACGACCAACACGGCTTCCTCAATGCTGCACGCAATTGTGCAAACGATAACTTCACTTCTTCAGTCGCACTACCAGCTGGCAGGTCGGATACAGACAGCCACCTGGACGATTTGTTGAGGACCTTCACTGTGGGGACAGCCTGAGAGCGATGACCTCACGATGACCAATGCCTTGATCGGTACAAGAAAAAAAGGCGTGACTGGCCGAGTCTCTAAGTCTGGCTTCAAGGACTCTCAGAAAGATAACGCAATCGGGCCAGCATACAAGCGGCAAACGTAATCCAGGCAGAGCCAAGTAGCACCACGGCTGCTGCGTGGATTTGTACAATCGACATCAGGCAGAATCGGAGAAGCAACATGGCTGCCTTGTAACTTGTTCAAAGATCTTAGGACAGCCGATCGCCGACGGCCTGTGCTTTCGCTTCAGATGCGATTGCCTGGAAAAGAAAACAATGGTGCAACAACCACATCAAAGGCAGCTCTGCACACAGACGAAGCTCGCTTGCCTCCCCGCATTCGCAGGGATATATCCACAGTCGCCAGCTTCCCTCTAGCCAAAACGGCCTTCATTTGGGTACTGTTTACAAATCTGAGGTTTCACACAAAATTTGTCTGCACATTTACTTTGCTGGATGATAACCAAAAAGCTGTGGTTTCCCGTTTGTTTATGCGTGAAGTGGGATTGACGTTGTCGGAAAGTGTGTGCTCTCTATTTCATGTTGGGTTTTCTCGCGATTTTTGACTAGTGCTATATTCAGGACATTCGAGCAGCTTTTCCAAAAGGGTAAGTCGCGCAATGACTTTGACTATTATTTATCTGTTTCACAAAAAATTATCAAACCTTTGCTAGCTTCACTTTGATGGAGTTGTAATAGACGCCTCCTACGTCTTTCGTAAGTAATGATATCCAAGCATACTATCCAATAAATATGTACATGATGTATGTAGTATCCTAGATGCTATATAGCTACTGCTCGTTCATACGGTATATCAGTGAAGAAAGCTAGGTTATTGTGGCTATGCCAGCCACTCGAGGGCAGGCAAGGTCCTTCAGCGTTTCTTACTGTAGCAAAAATCAGTTGCAAGAAGGTCCTGTGCCTTGAGCTAGGCACATGTTGCCCACTGGCAGTCGCACGTTCAATACTTTAGCTTTTAAAATTTGCTCTGTTCCAGCCGCACACTATTTTTACGAGAAATGCGACACGCAACCCTATTCACAAGGTTGAAAATAAGAAGCTAAGTTTTTCATCATGTAATGGATCCACATGTGAAGGCTGGTACCACCTGGTGCACCGGTGCATGTAGAACGCATTTTTAACACTGAAATTCATGAAAAGCAGAAGATGACAAACCTCTGCGCACCTCGTGATTGGTAGTGTGACCTCAAGCTGTGAAGTAAGAAGGGGAAAGAAGCACCATTGTGCTTTCACGTATGCATATAGCACGTGTACGGGAGGATAATGGTGCGTACCAATGAGTTCTCTCTAAGCCTTCTACGTCTTAAATCGCTTAGGCCTGATTTCACTTCACAGCCGGCTTCTTGAGATAAAGATTGAAGCTAAACTAGGTCCGTACATTATAAATACTGTGGGAATACCCTGAGCATTTTTCATAATCAACTTGCGTACGTTACAACATGTTCTGTACAGTCAATAGCTTCTAAGAATGCTGAGTGAGTTTTCGTCTAGTGGCCATGGCTAGATTTATTTAGAGTGTTTTGTGAAGATTTTGTGCTTCTAGGGTGTCTGCAGGCATGCTTGCACACTTCATGCAGAAAGTCTTGCCGCATGGCATGCAATTAGTGATCAAGTAAGTACGGTCGGACCAGGCTTCCACAAGATTGAAGCGATCATCGCCAGTATACTGCCAAGGGTGTCTGGCCTAGCAGAACCAGGAATGTGTATCACTGGAGGTATTTGATCCACACCAATTCGGACTTCACGTAAGGAAATCTCACTCATGCCAAATCCAGCCAGAGCGTGCAAATTCGAGGTTTAAGCAAGTTGCTCGAGAATACAAATGATTGTGTCGAAAGAAACTCAAATTCACATGCTGCGAACTGAGGGTCCAAAAGGGCAATTGGGCGCTTTTTATTCCTGAATCGGTAATGGTTCGGGTTGACGGCAAGGCGTTTGGCACACCTGATGTACATACATGTGCATGTGCCAGTCGACTTGATCGAAGAGTGGTTTGTCACCAGAATATTTGCAAACTTCCTCTCTGGAATATGCTGCTCACTTACACTTGCAATGTATACTAGGTGATGCAACTTGTGTATGTATGTTCATCGTGCAGCAGGTCATATGATGCATGCATGCAACCTACTGCCATGGTAGGATCGGACCCGACTGCATGTGCGAACTATATCAAGGCTGCATAAATAGCTGAGCAGCTTACGTCGCCCATGGCCATCAGGGATTTTGATGTCGAGTCTTTTGGCCGGAGGAGACGTGTATTCGTAGTCCTCACTGTGGATGTATTGCAGTATATCGATTTTTCATGGATATACCATGGCAGACAGAGCCATAACTTCGCTGATCGATGTATTAGTCTCCGCGCGGCCCTCCACATCTCCAAGGGATGGCGTCCACACAAAGAGCAATGGTACCCGCCGGCCATGATCGCATCAATGGATTCAAATTTGTCAGATGAATGAAAATCATGTGCAGAGATGTTCAGATCCGAGAGCCGATGGGCATTCGAATATGTGAATTCGCGGTTGGAAAATAAGTAAGATGGCGACCCCTGCGGGTAACAGACTTGTGAGATGACAGGTCACTACAAATGTGATCCACGTGAACCTACAACCCACTTCAACCACTCACGGTTCACGTAAAGTTGTCGCATTTGCAGCCAAATTCTGTCCTTTACCGCGAGAATTCTACATCGTCGACATTCCTCTCTGCAATACTATATTGGCATTCTGCCTGTCAAACTTTTCCGCGGTACGTGCAGCATAAGTATATCAGGCGACTGGCTGGCCGTTGGCTACGCTGATGTCTTCCCGGGGTGGAGCCCCAGGAGGTGGTGATTCCTACCACGAAAGCTGCAGTCAGGGTGGCTACAGCCAAGGGTGCGCAATGGGAAGGCACTCACCTTACATCACCAACCACATTGCGAATGGTTCTCCTTGCGCAGATTGCCAAATATCATTTTGCATCGGATTCAAACAACATATAGTGACAGTCCGTCGTGTTTGCGCTTTTAGCGCTATTTGCGGTTCTCAACTACCTTAATTCCGAATGTAGACTTGCTTCCATGCACATAGGCTTAGCGTATCTTTACATTGATTACATGCTGTAGCCTACTTTTCAAAGCCCGGCTTTGCTCTGCGACGAAAAGTGGAGAAGGTTCATTGCGAGATCCTACCGTGGTCGCGACAGCAGATGGCACCGTTGAGTTTTCAAATTGTAGATTGTATATGTTCTCACAATTTACATTCTTGAGCTGGCGTTGATAGCTCCGCGACGTCTGTCTTTTTTGCAGTTTTTGGTTTCGTCACCTCACAAGAGACGATGCGTACTTGATTTGACAGCCATCCGGCTTCGGGACCACCTTTCAGTTGTCGCGTCCCTGACGACACCTGGAGCTGTTTGCACAGGTGGGATGATGAGCTGGGAGGTACTCTTCAGGATGATGAGGCCTTTCGAGATAACTTGCAGCTCACTCCTCAGGAGCAGGTATTTTATCCACCAATGTCGGCCGGCACAGCCTCCTGGTGGTTTCTAATTCATTCGACACTGAATTTATCGGTCACAAAGAACGTAATTATCATTACTCACGGCAGACTTTGGAATGTCCGTGTTTGCAGGCGATGCTTTCGCAATATTCCGCAAAAGATAGGGGTATTCACAAGTTGGATTCTGCTCTCAAAGACGCCGTACAGATGGTCCGGGTGTCGGACGAGCGTATTTCGTATCTGCGAAAAATGCATGCACAGCTACTCCTCAAAAGGTGGAGAGGTTACGCCTCCTATACTTGCATGTCAGTGCGTCTTTTCGATGACTTGTGTATTGCTTCAGGGTCCTCTGCCCGCAATGACCAGGATCCTTGATGTCAAATTGGAGATATTTTGCAGGGTCAAAGATGCCCTCCATACGTATCATGATGACGACGATGACGGAAACCTCCTCATGCGTGATGATGTAATCACCCAAAGTCCTTGCTCTGCCTCTTAACATTGCTCGTTCTTGCACAATCTTACACAATTCAAGCGTCCCGTCTGACTACACCACAATGCTATGCCTTTCAGTTATGCGAACTGCTTGGGTCATGCTAGACTTCGTTCCCGAGGCTTCATTGCAGCAAGCACCAGTAAGTAGCCTTTGCTAGTTGGCTGGCGGTGGTGTGGCACAGGCAATGCACGGAGGTGGGGTCGAGGTTTACTCCGACTTCTCAGATAGCGACCCTGAGGCAGACGACCTAGACAGGAGTACTGCCGACCACTACCGCGCTGTGAGGAAAGAGCGGCGGATGTTGGCCCATTCCAGGCGGGGCCCAGACTCTGACGAGTTTGGCCCAGTCGGCAAGAGTGGCAGCATCTACAGTCATCACTCCAGGGGGGGTAGCATGCTGGGCAAAGAAAGCATTTTCGACGAAGCTGACGGCCTACTCGCCAAGGTGTCGGCCACAAACATCTGAAGTTTTATTGGATTGCTCTCGCTGTGGTGAAACCGTGGGTCCGTGTTTAGACTGCTGAGATAGCAGCGGTTGACATGAGGCTTCTCAGCGTGTTAATCTGTTGAGTATCCCTCAATGACATGGGGCATATCGCCTGACCCGGCTTGTGTGCTGTGCACGTGCGCGCGCAGGAAGAAGACGATCCAGACTCCGTGTACACTGCACAGCCGTACTGGCTGAATCGCAGTCGGGGTTTGGGGCATGGTGGCTTCGACGTCGATTTGGAGAAGGGCGATTACGAAAGCGGCAGCAGTGGCAGCAACTTGGAAGGTGTTGCTTTTCCTGTATGGTGCAAGCGTCAATACTCATGGTGAAGTTTACCTCCTGGTTGAGACAAGCATCTGACTGGCAAGCACAGTAACCCACCACCCTGTGGCTTGTTGCCTTGTAGTTAGGTCGCATCACCACATAAGTGTTTCTCTATCGGCTCCCACTGCACCTGCATGTCCATTGCGGACCCTAAGAATGTGTGAATCCCAACAGGTCGGCCTGACAAGGACACGCCTGAGCCAGAGGGTATAGAGCGCTTCAAGACCCGCTTTAAGCGCAAACGGAAGATCAACTGGACCGGCAGCCTGGCATTCTTCATCTACATTTTGTCGTTCTGCGGATATATGTTTCTCCGAGTTTGGAAGACTCTCGGTGGACTGGGGAATTACCTGGCGTACGGCATCGTCGTGCTGGCAGTCGAGGTTCTCGGTGCCAGCACAACAATGATTTACGGTGCCTTACGTCGCCTCCCGTAGCTCCCCTGCACTTTCCGCCACCGTTCAGCATTGCTCAATCCGCGCTGCCTGCTAGGTGTCTGAGAGCGCCTGAATGGCGAGGAGCAATTGTTACCTGTCATGTGGCCACTTAGCGGACGTCTGACACCTTACACAGGGACCAACCTTATATGGGACCCTGTCAATGACGAGGACAAAGTATTTGCCGAGCCTCCTGCCCAAAAGGGCAAAGCCGCCCCGACCACCGATTCCGTGCAAGGCGATGGGGAGACAACTGAGGAGGAGATCCCCTCCTCGGTCAAGGGCGGCTCCGACTGCGTCGTGGATATCGCTGACCCCCCGGGCGGCCAATACAACATCCGTGTGTTAATCCCCTGCTACAAGGAAGATGCGGAGATCGTGGAGAAAACCATTGTGGCCATTCGGAACGCGGTCTTGCCTCCAGGCGCGCTTCTCCTCTCCCCACGCTACTCTCCTTCCAATCAGCCTCCAGCGCAAGCAGCCACGTCCATGTGACCGAAAGATTGGCGGCCAGTTGCAAACAAAGTGGCCCATCATGACGGCCCTTTAGAAGGGGAGCAATCATCCCTGCAGCTGGTTTGCAGCTTCACATGTGATGACCGCACCGGTTTTACGAAATGGCTGATGCCTCTGACTGCAAAGGTGCAGCTGTGCCGCAGGTTGCACTCGAACCATCTATGTCTGTGACGATGGCAAGGATCGAATGAAACGACGGTGCTGCCAACGCATTGGCAGAGACTGTGTGTACGTATCTGGCCGCACACGAGCCAAGGGGGAGATTAACGGCAAATCAGGGAACTTGAACAACGTCTGCAAGCAGATCTACCCTGATGGCTGCTCTGTGCCGTTCAACGAAATCATCTGCGTCATGGATGCCGATCAGGTTAGCGTTGCGATGGTTGATGCCACCTGCCTGCAAGGAATGCCAGCCCAGGTTCAACCCTACGAAAATGCCAGAGGTTGACCACTGAGAGCATAGGTTCCATCTTCCGTCTGTTATACCGGTAAGCACTGCCTGACAATTTGAAGATGGTGTTGATGGAATGCCACCAGAGCTCAGAACCCCATGTCATGACGGTAAAGTGCTGTGAATGGATAGCCCTTTGAGGAGGAACACGCATCAGGTGTGCTGTCGTGTAACATGTATGTGTCTCAATCATCGTAGGTCGCAGATCCGACGTTCTTCGTGCGAATGGTGCCTATGCTGGATGGAGGTGATGACGTCGGCATGGTGTTGTCACCTCAGTGCTTCTGGAACCTGAACCAGGGCGGCGACATATTCAACCACACCAACATCCACTTCTGGGAGTACATGCAGCCGGGTACGGGTTTTTCTCCTGATCTGGTCGACATCTATCAACCCTCTTCACATTCGCTCTGTCTCAACACACAACTCTTCCAGTCTCCTGATTCAGTATCCACCTCTACGAGAGCATGCAAGCTGTCGTTTTGACTTCCTGTCTTCGGGAAGTGCAAACCACGAAGAGACCTGTCGCCACCACCATAATGCGCGCGTCCTCTCCGTCAACCCCGCGGCCCTTTATGACAAATATGGCCCTACTCGTGATGCTGATGTCTTGGCCCTTGTATTGCGCAGGTTACGATGCCTTGGGATTCATTTCCTGTACGGGTGAGATTCTTCGATCGCCGTGTATC
Source organism: Prasiola linearis (assembly GCA_032356305.1). Lineage (NCBI taxonomy): Eukaryota > Viridiplantae > Chlorophyta > Trebouxiophyceae > Prasiolales > Prasiolaceae > Prasiola > Prasiola linearis. The sequence continues at coordinate 2,472 of JAULKR010070881.1, read as the reverse complement.
GATGTCCATTCCCAATCGGTAGTGCTCCCCAGTGTATTGATCACTGATTGAACGAGTCACTGCCGTTGTCGCTGCTAGTATTCGTCCCGACCTCCGATCTGAGGCCCGTCAGCCAATCGCGAGGTTTCTCGTTAAAATACAGCCGCTGCCACGAAATGCATGCCAGGCTGGTACAGTCAAGGGGTGGAGTTTCCTTTTTCGTCGCTGAAGGACGTTTGTCTGTCGCCAGGCACCAACTTCTTGGTCCGCAGCAAGGCATTCCAGGAGTGCGGCTGGTCCCCCGAGTACACCCTGACGGAGGACTACGCGCTGGGCATGGAGCTGAAGATGCGGCACTGGCAGGTCGCCCCCTACCCTCTCGTCCACCGCTCCCTGCCGCAGCTGCACCGCTCACTCAGCACTAAGCTCCTCGGCTGCACAGTTGCCGCTGCCGTCGACGTATGGGTGTCCTGATGCCATTGTGCCTCTACCTAGAGGACTGTGCCACTGACCTTTGTTTCGACTGTCCTTCCAACGCTGGTTTCCCACAGCCCATTAAGGAGCACATCTGATGTCGAGGATCGGTGTCAGTCATCGCTTGTCTGACAGTCACATGCATGAGAATGCTGGTCTGACCGGAGCGTGTGCATGTGCCATGCAGTGTCGTTACGTGAAAGACTACTTGGCCGTGGGAGAGGCTCCGGATCAGATTCGCAATTGCTTCCAGCAGCGATCACGATGGTGCAAGGTGAATCAGTCAGTCAGTCTGACACCCCGTGATTTTGTGCTCCTGTGTGGTTCCAACGGAGACTTCCACCACTGGTCGCCAATGTACCCCGCCTGTCTGACTCTGACTGACAGCCCTCCTTCAAATTGCATGTGGGCTGATGGTTGCCAGCCTGGCTGCAGGGTCACTTCCAGGTCATGTTCTCCAAGCAGCACTGCCCCCTCCTCCAGAGGAAGCTCAGCCTGTTCATGAAGGTGCTCCCCTCGATGGGTCCCACCGTGGTCAGCTTTTGTGAGGGACGTCTGTAGAACCGTGTGATTCAACCATTGTCACACAGAGACTGTGCACTGCTGACACTTCTTGGATGCTGGCAGATCTAACTGCAGCCTACCGTAAAGGCATCACAGAAGGTTTTCTATCTGATCGACTATCTCGTTTCAACATCATGTAATGAGCTGCGCTTTGGTCACGGGTTACGAGATGACAACATCTTGTATGCTTGGTATGTAGTGTCCTTGTCACTTCCTCTCCTCCCCAACGTGCTGCGACAAGCAAAGGTGCAGTGCGACTCTCGACGAAGGCGCTGGTGTTGCAAATGGGGCCGCAGATTCTGTTTTGTTCGGGCGTCTGGTCGTACGTCGTCGCTTCCATTGCCACGCCGACCTTCATCCTTGTACCGCTGCTCACCATCTGGTTTGGCATCTTCCCCATCGTGCTGTCACAATGGGCGGCCATTGCTCTGACGGTCTACTACGTCGCCACCTGCTGCGTGAGCCTCGGGGTCCCCCTTCTCGAGCTGCGCTGCAACATGCGCAGCTGACCTTGATGCCTCGCCTTGCACAGTGCAAGCGCAGCCGCTGCCACTTTGGTTCCGTCTGCCTCCTCCCGCACGCATGCATGCTATCATCTACCACGGGCTGCCCCAGCCACCTTTGCAGAGGTCTTGAGCAGAGGCTGAGGATGCTACGGGTCTTGCCTGATTTCGAAAGCAAGGCAGCTGCTCCTGTTGTCGTGGGGCTTGCAGATCACTCCTCACGCTTGGGTGACCTCGTGGCAACGCATGTCTCTTTCTGCTTGCAACGTGTCCTACTGGTTCGCACAGGTGTTGCAATACACACGCAGCCGCAAGCACGTATTCCCTCTGTTCTTCTCCAACATCTCAACGGTCCTCATGTTCTGGACCTTCGTAAAAGCTTTCTGGCGGTCCCTCATCTCCAAGACGCGCTTCGGCAGCATCACGTTTAAGACCACCCTCAAGGTTCGACAGTTCCAGCTGCTCCAATGAGTCATGCACGATGCTGTAGCAGTGGTGGTGCCAGTAGGTGCTAGTAAGTGTTGTTCACAGCTGTCAGCTGGTGGTGGTAGTCCAGGGCATCCGATTGTCATGTGTCTGTGTAGTCTGGTGAATTGATGAGAGCTGCTAGATTGTGAATTGTGACAAACTTGCACGAGTTGTGACAAACTGGTCGGCTGGCTGTCCCAGGGTTTTGGCCGGCTGCAAAATAGTGCCCTGGGAGATTTATGGGTGCCTATCGTGGTGTTCATCGCGTGTGCCGTATCTCTGGGAATTGGCATCAGCAAGGTCGTCGACAGTGGCCAGGTGTGTGACAGCCTGCACATCGTAGTCATCCAATCATTCAAAATGACTGCAATCCGAAGCAGTTTCGTTCTTTTAGCAGATGTACTTTTGTTTGCCAATGTGTGTGTGTGTGTGTGTGTGTGTGTGTGTGTGTGTGTGTGTGTGTGTGTGTGTGTGTGTGTGTGTG
>JAULKR010070770.1:0-11164 GCA_032356305.1 Prasiola linearis | reverse complement strand
CAATTGAAATGACATGGCATTGAGCACCAAAAAAACGAACTCAGTGAGAAATTAAGGCTATGGAGTTGTTGAGGAGAAAGCACAGATTGTGTCTTACCGCCTGCTCTATCATATCAAGACCTTCAGAGTGATGATGCGATGCCTTCCATCATGAGCACCACTCACATGGTACATTGCAAGGGCAGGGGAAAGGCTCGGAGGCCATACCCTGGCCAATGTACCCAAACCGTTTGCTGCCTTCGCCAGCTCAACGGCTTGTGCCGAGCACTGAGCTTCCTCTGCACCTGGGGAAGGATGACAAACATCAGAGTAGCAGTGGGCAGCTAGCATGTCAGAGCCACCCTGCATCAAGTGCACAATGAGAATGCCGCTGAATCATTGGGTGGAGATTGACTAAGGTGAAAGACGAAACGAGCAATGCATCAAGATGCCCTTGTAAAATCAATACGAGAGAAGTATGATCCATTCCATATTTCGTCCTAGCAAAAAAGTGTCCTCGATCAAGTAGTGCAAGTATGACAAGCACACTCATGGGTGGGTTTTCACCATTGAAAGTTGCCAGAAGCCACACGGCGTCGCCTTCGAGCAGCGCATCGACATCGGCCAGCAGAAGGTCTGGCAAGGCCAGTGCCTGATCAGACTCTGTCAAGGGTGGGGTCGCTTTCGCTGAGTCAGCCTCATCAGCCGTGCTGTGCTCACTGCCACCGCCATTCGTGGCAGTGTTGGCTGTCCTGCTCTCGCCCTCAGATTTGGCCCCGGGTTTGGCCCCGGGTTTGGACCCAGCGAATGGCTTCAAAAAGTCGACGAGATCCTTAGCCTTCAACTTTCCTGCAGGCCAAACGTGACTTTGACACCGTTCTGATGGTGCTTGTACATATACACACTACATACGCTCTCACGTTTGATACGATTGCTCCACCATGGCTGCTCAAAGCTCTTTCCTTGCATACACCGGAGAATCCACACGTATAGCTGATTATTCTGCTTGAACATGTGTCATCAGCAGGCTGTGAAGGTAAGCCGAAAAGTGACAACGGACTGTTTTATTGCTCTTCAGTGAGTTGCCATTCAACGTATATGTGTATGTGGGTGTGGATCTGTTTGTTTGCATGCGTCTGTGGGAGGGAAGCTACCTTTGTACGCTGTAGTGTTGCCGTCGATTGACATGACAAGCATTCTTGGAGGGTCCTCTACCCCGAGTGTTTTCGCAATTTCACCTGAGGCGTTGCGAACCTGCATAGCGCAAGAGGCTTGGTCGCATTATTGACGTAATGACGTAACGTGGAACCGCAAACTTTATTGATGTCAGAGCTGAGCGAGCATTTGCACCTCAGCAAACGCCAGACGACCTCGAAAACGCATTGAAAGACTCTTGAAAAGCGTTGACGTCTTCTTTTTGTCAGTAACGAGCTGCGCCATATCTGAAGCAGTAATTAGATTGACATGAGGCATGCCATACGTAACTGCCTGATCGACTACTGAGCGCATAAAGCATGATGCATGCATATGGCTGTGTGTGTGTGTGTGTGTGTGTGTGTGTGTGTGTGTGTGTGTGTGTGTATGTGTGTGTGTGTGTGTGTGTGCGTGCGTGCGTGCGTGCGTGCGCGCATGCGTGTGTGTGTGTGTGTGTGGGGGGGGGGGGGGGGTATACACACAATATGCATCGCAGTGTTCGAGATCGTTCAATCAGGAGGGTCCCCTGGTTGAGCTGCTGAGATGTGGACTGCCGCAGGGATTACGTGAGGAACCAGCAGGGTGACAACATCGATCTGCTCATGTTCCAGGCCTACCCCGACACATGGCTGACCTGCTCGGAGGACTGCAAACGCGATTGGACGGTCCGCTGGGTGTGCAGTGGCGCTCGTCCCCACCCGCCCACCATGAAACCTGATTTACCTGTTTCTTCCTTGCAGCAGTGCAATCAGTGGTTTACTTCGCTGAGAGTGTGGCAACTCTTGTTCCCACCCAAAATGAAACCTGTGCCCCTCCTGTGTCTGCACAGGGACGTTTCAGCGGTACAACCGGTGGTGTCAAGGATCTGCGCTTTGACCGCCAGAGGTTCCCAATTGAAGCTGATACCAGACTTGTTCCATTGTCTGCGCTACTGCAAAAGCCGCATTTGCTGTGTCTGTTCTCCCGGACCCCTCATCGTCTCTTCTCTATCGAGCAAACAAGAGCAAACATATGTGTCCAGTCTTTGCCGTGGGAAAGTGTTATCAGTATTCAAGTGAAAGATACGGGCTTCGATCTGTAATGTTCATTTTGACAGGATCTGTGCCCACTACCTCTAAATCTGAAGTCTTGAGGCCTTCGCCATATGCCGTGGTGCATTAGACATAATCGCTGGCCTTTGGCCTTTGTTCCCCCTGTAGCAGGGGCGCCTCTGCAGAACGTGCACTTTGGTGATGCTGAGAGTATCAGTCCTGTCTATCTTACTTGCATAGCCAGGTCGGGCTCACAGCTAGCATACCCACCCTGGAGCAGTGCATCCACAGTGAGGATGCAATTCTGGGGTTGAGATTGGCTGCTGCGAGGGATGCTCGCACCAAGATGAACACACATCCTTGTATCCTGTCTATTTCACTGGTGCAGCAGGAGCATCGCCGCGTTCCTATGATCTCTGACTTTGCGCCCCTAGCCTTGTGACACCCCGCATCACAGATGCGAGCCCACTTCGAGGATGCCGCTAGGATGGAAAAGCCTGTGGTGCTGGGGGAGTTCGGGAAACTGCACTCCGGCGGGATGGTACAGCGCCGGCAGTTCTTGGAGGCCGTCTACGCCGAAGTCGAGGCTTGGAACGGTGGCCATGGCAACGTGGCAGGTGACAGCTGTCTTTGTGGCACGTGGATGTAACATGCTGGTCACTTAAATCTCGGTGATGAGTAATCCTATGAGTAATCCCATGACCCCAGGACCCCAGGGCCTGGAGTGAGTATGAATTCGGTGAGGTGCGCCTCACATCATATTATACTCTACATTCACGTGAAAGTATTGTACCTTAAAGTACCTTTAAACATGCTTGAGACAGCCCCACAGCATATAAGCTAAGCTAGAGCTTGACAATGCCTTGGTAGGAAGCATGAGGCTCCTTTGGGCCAAACCCCCCCTACCCAAGCTTCGCTCGAGTCTGTTTTAGTGGTCTGCTTTCGACACCGCAGAAAGCGCTGCCTTGTCAGACGAAAGACTTGGCAGCCAGGCCTCAACCGGTAAGAGTACCTTCGTCATTTGCTTGTGTTTGCCAAAAGCCAAAAGAAATCATATGAATCTGGCGTTTTAGATTGACCCGGATGCCATCTCGTGCACAGCCAGCAGATCGCTCGTTCCGTTCTTTTCCGACGTGTCTCACTGTGTGGGGGGAATCAGGAACGTTCCTGTGGATGATCGCGACCGACAGCTACCCTGACTACGACGGACTCACGATCTACACCACCAAGCGCGCCTCCAGCGCCCCCCCACAGATGCCCGAACTCACCGTGGAGCTCCTGCTGCAGGTGGGACTCTACTGGCAGCTGTTTCCCTGTGACACGTGACCACCACGTGTGCCAGCTGGCATGGGCCACTCATCTTGACGGCACACTCGCACATTCACACCTCAAGCGACGGATCCGTCTGGCATTTGTCATGCATCTGCTGCTCGTTGTCGTACATCAGCTCATGCCAGCTGGCACCAGCTACCAGCCAGCTGCAGCAAAGACACAAGGGTTGGAAGGAAGAGGTTTCCCTACCGTTTCCCTACCAAGGTCAGCTGTGGGTTTCTCAACACCTTGCCGAGGATGCGACACTAAGAGTTGCTGACAGCTCAAGTGCAAGCAGCTCAGGTGCTGCAAGTGATGGATGTCACCTTCGAATCGATGCCCCACCATGCATGCGTACGACACGTCATGACCAACGAAAACAAGGCGAATGTTATACCACACTGATTTGGGCTGCACTGGACTGAATTGCTTTTCATTCATGTGTAAGCGAGTAGCAGTAACCTTAGTGCTTCACCGGGAAGCAAGGCCGCCAAGACCCTGCCAAGTTCCTAGGAAAGGAGTGCTGAATTTGTATAGCATATTTAATCAGAGGACCTGCATTGAAGAGGCAAAGGCAGACAAAGCAGAAGCAACTAAGCAGCCCGGGGGGGGGGGTGGGGGGGGGGCTGTGTATTTATGAATGTCACCGTTGGTAAAGCTGCAAGACATGTCAAGATCCTGATGGGTGCACCTCTCAAGATCATGCCTTCACGGTTCCCTGTGGGCGTAGTGATTGCACCTGAACATTTTTTCCATTCCAATGTCTGAAAGTGTCATTTGCGGTAATTGACTGGTCTGTATGACTGTGCCCGCAGCAACAAGTAAGGAAGGACTTCCTCAACTGGGATGTCGCATTAAAGTGCATGGAAAAGCGGGCAGCAAAAGACGTCGCTACAAGCGATGCGGCAGTGTTTGGTTGGAACCAGACGTTGAGAGCTTTTAGTGATCATTCCAAAACTCTGTCTGCGTGATGACAGCTGTAAAGGCTCTACCTTCATGCGGGTGTTCACCCTTTGTGCTTTCTTTGTCATTGGCGGTCACCCAATCCCGGTATTGACCAACCCTGGATTGGCCCTTGCGGCCACATAGAGGTAAAATCTCATCTCTCTGGCTGATCTGCATTGAGTGCTCATATTTCGAACAAGAACGTGTTCTCGCAGCTAACCGAGTTTCTGCAGCAAGTGCACCTCTAGCAAAAATGTTGACAGCTGAGCCACACGCTTGCTGTTTTGCCTCGTCATTACATCTTACTGTGTCAAAAAAAGCTCATGAGTAAAGCTAAACTGTAGCTCATGAAAGATCTGCTATCACTTGATAGTGCACTTACTATTTCGGAGGCGGCGGGGGGAGGCATATCACATTTCGAAAACAAAGACGAGTTTTCATGGCCTACTAGTACTCGAGTTATTTCCAGACTGCCCTCCCCCCTTTCTCGCGATTCATGTGCCCGACATATGCCCGGCCAGAAATCATTTGCCCCATCCCTCTCATTTCCTAACATTATAATGACACAAATGTTACAAGCTGGGAGGGAATATAAGTACGGCCAATATTGGTAGTTTATTAGGCACAGAACTTGCAAATTTCGTATGCAAAAGCAGTGTCTAAATATTGACGATACTTGGGTAGAGAGCAGAACATGTAAAGCAGATCTGAAATACTCGGCCCAAAATTATTTTAAATTCTCTGAAACACACCACAAATAATCAAACAAACGCTTGAAGAAGTTGGACAGTTGAAGCAGGCTGACACTCACTGCCAAAGGACTGCCAAAGGAATAGCTTAAGTGTAAAGATGTTGAGTTTGATGCTATACTTGATGTCATGCTATGACTCATTCTGGCATAGCACCATGAGCGGTGCAAGCTGAAAGCGCGCAACTCATTTCTAAAGATTCTATCAAGTGATTCGCCACTTTGCTTCGATAGAGATCATAATTATGTTCCTGCGAACTAGCTATCCAAAAACCCAGATGCAGCTCTAGATCTAGCTGCAGCCTTGTAATAGCATTCCACCAAGGCTCGCTTCTCTTAAGGGGACTCCTCCTTAGCTTGAAGAACTTTCGAAGGTACGTCATTTCTTGGACTCGAATACGACATTTGCAGAAGCGTTCTGATACAGAGCATGCTCCAGCGCTGCTAGTAGCATATATCTACGTATTTCTGAATGTGGACTGATTTTTTTAGGCCTTTAAGGCAAAACTTGAACTGATCTGTAAAACGATGCCATGCTTAAAGTCAAGGTGCAGCTGTCGTCAAGAAGTTCGCACATACTAAATTTGTCAAATAATCTAGTTGCAAATAAGGTTACTAACACAGCTGCTGGCGCCTGACTGAATCAGCCCTTGGCATTAGTCAACAGCAGTGTCAACTTCAGTATTCTTCCTTCGATAACAGACAAAAAACGACATCCCGCGGCTGTGTTTGTATCTGCATTTGCTTAGCATATGTTTGTCCTGTTGGAGAGTTCAGATCGTTGTGTTGCGCATATCATCTTTCTTGGACTTTCCCGCGTGCATATTCGTGATGTGGTCCGTTCAGGCAGCAGCTGAGCGGTAATTACGGAAGTTTTCGCAACTTTTCCCAGAAACTTGATGTCTAATTGCGGAAACCCCAGCTAGCTTTTGGCTAAACAATCTGGTTGCATGCATATGACCTGCCGGAAAGTTTTGCTACAAGCGACATAGTGGCGTATATGCACCAGAATTAGTGACAAATTCTTATAACGCGCTGGAAATGTCCGAGGTGAAAGCCTTCTTTGCTGCCTTGAGCTGAAAGTACTTGACAAACCGTATGTTGACGTATGGATTTGTCAAGACGCTGTTTAAGGCATCGACAATTATCGACCAAGTATTTCTATTTTGCATTAGGAGATTAGGATGGTGCTGCATCCGCGACGATGCGGAGGCAAATATTGCATCAGCTGCTTTGCATCAGCTGTCACAACTTCATGTACACAACAAAGATGAATAGCATGTCATTGCATGCGCTCAGCGTCAAGTGTTCCATGTTTAGGAAACACGAGACAAGTCTCCTGATTTCGTGCGCCAGCAAACGACAAGCTTCACGGCGTCTAATAGCACCTGCGCCGATTCCTGTTCATCTTTGGACGATGAGACAAAGAAGCTTCCTTATGATGAAGAGTCTGGAGTCTTGGCTCCAGAAACAATTGTCAGCAGTCCCACCGCGAGCAGCGACAGCAGCATTTGCTCGAGCAGCTCCCAACAAGATGAATTCGACGTGCCTCTCAAGCAAAATTCTCGCAGGTCAGCAATCAAAGGACTGCCGCTTTTTTTCTCAATAAGAAGCATCACTGGCACATCTCACGTTCCAAGTCGTGATGCGTAAGTGCCATGGGCAGACGTGGACTGTATCTGTCATGCACATGCGTATCCAATGTACTTGCCATGTGAAAGCCGTAATTGTTATGACGCATGCGCTGGAGAACGTCATATGATACTACACAATGAGATCATATTCTACTGATGGTAGCATCAAACACGTAGATATGGCTAGGTGTCAAAAGCTCGATTGGCCAGACCATCGATGGGATAATCACTTGGCATTGTGTCAATCCCTCTTCAAAGAGGGATTCCCCCTTCCTTCAGGTGGCTGCCGCAATGGCCACCCGGTAGCAGCATGCAGACACTGGCGGTCATGTGTTTGCTACTCACGGTAGGGACATTCGCGGTCCCGCGAGGCGACAGAGGTCTTGACGGCTTAGTATCGGGGCTCGCCCATTGGCGGCAAAATCATGCAAATCCTGCAACAGTCCTACCCCGTCACTCTCAGAAGCGGGATTGTAAACCTCTGAGTCCTGCCATCAGCCCGCCTTCGGTGCGCACTGATTAGTCTGAGGCAAGGCGAACTGTTCCAACCCATGTAGGCAGTTGAGAAGCTCCAGATTTGTCTTGACATGCATGCTAGCACATACAGCTACTGTACACCGTCCTGTGGTGCCTGAGGCCTTTTTTGTACCTGTATCTATCGTTCATCACACTATCCCACCGTACGGTACATCACCGATGTATCTATGCACCTGTGCTCTGCTAAGCTCATACGCACGCTCACTGGTCAGCTGGCAATTACTTATCAAGTTGTGCCATTATTCCTGCAGTATTGTGCATTAGAAACTTATAAATTCCTTCGACATCGGCCCCGCATGCCTTGTAACCATGCCACACACATTGTATGTACTTGCACTCAATATTTGCATGTATGATTCGGTTGCCTGACACATACTCCTGCACATGTTGCGAGGACTTAGTCACTGGTCGCGGTGCATATTATTGCATCAATGTGCGCCGGCGAGGATTGCATCGTATTGGGAGGCTGTGATGCGCACTGGCAATCAAACCAAGCCTCTACATTGGCGGCTGCTCGACAACACAGGTGACCATCCAAGGTCGGGACAAGGTGTCCAAGATGACCCGCCTCAGGAGGAAAGGGCAGTGGCAAGTACCAGCTGAGGCGGATGGCCTCATGACGATCCTGACACCTGTTTTCCCGGACAACTCGACTCTGTCCCTTCTTTCCAACCAGGTAGAGAAGCAGTGCGTCAGCAGTGGGCTGTGTTGGAGGAGCTTGACACACTGTTCCTCCTTGGCAGACATTATTCTTGTCGAATGCTAGCCGACACGCCGACTGAACGGTAGCTGAAATCTCAAGCTGCATTTGGAGAGCGATGCTAATTGTCAATCTATACATGTGATTGTTGCTCCCGGATGAATAAGTCATTATTCCGTCCTGATCGCACAAGAAGGTTTAACGGAAATTTCTTGGTATTGATGCCGCGAACTCAGTCCTTCGAGGTACCAGTGCGACTTTTAGCCACCATCTTTTTATACATTACTGCTTTCTGATACCATCCCTCGACATCGCACTGATTTCAAGAGCAGGCGCAAATAATGCATAAAGCAAATAATACATCTCGACAGTTGACCATCACTACGAGTAAGCTTGGTTTGAGAATGAACTGTAGCAAATACTGAGCGGCTTTTCGTCTCCTTAATTGTGGCGCCAATGAGAACACAAGGCACGATGCTGCAAAGGTGGTCGTCTGTTAAGAATACAAGACACCGGAGTTCAGGAAGCCGTCTAGGATGATATGGTTGAGTGAGGGCAGTGACGTGCGGTGCCACAGCAGCCTTCGTCGCTGTTGTGCTGATACTGTTGCTGCTGCTGGTGCTGTTGCTGCTGTTATAAGCCCTAGTGAAATATGGATGCAAGTCATTGGGCCTGCAGCTCAGGAGCGCCAACAAATTCGTGGACATGGCGACGTTCCACGAGTGGTTGTTTATCACTCCCCTGAGCAAAGTGGATGTGTTGTCGGATTACTTGGAGCAGCAGATCAGTCTCCTACCGTGCCTACCTGCAGACAAGGTGTTGATCCCCTCCCCCTCCGATCCCCTCCCCCTCCCAACAGAATCGCCCTCAAAAGGCCCCTCCTCTGCTTACCTTCTCATCTTCAAACCCCCTGGCCACTTGATGGTCAATCCAGCCATTGGGTCGTTCACCAAAGTGGTTTCGTACCTCCATGCACCTCGCATGCACGATATTCAGGATCACCACACTTCCTTGCCCAAATGTTGTTCAATATAGACTGCTTAGGATATCGCAGCCGGGGTCTAGGTTTTAGCTGTTCTAAGGGCATTCATAGTCAAAGGCTGAAGAAAAGACCGACTCATTTGTCTTTCTGTTGTTTGGATTGCCACACAGCTGTCCTAAGCCGGGCTATTTGAACACAGTTGACAGTTGTACCATCTAGCCGTCGGGTTGTGGCTGGAGATATGAAACAAGTATACAAAAGTGGAGGAGATGAGCCGTTGGGCTTGGTGGTTGGCAGCAAATAATATGTGAATTTACAGGACAAAGAATTATAACAGGAACATCCAAGGAAGCGTACGCCACTGGAAGGAATCATTGATGCCACCGATGTCGGCGCCATAACCACTCTCCTCAATTTGGCTCCATGAGTGCAAATGAGCTGGCGCTACAGCCCAGCAGCCTGAAGTTTCCACAGCCGTTGTCGTTGCCGCTGTCATTGCCGTCGGTCCCCTGGCAATAGCAACGAGTGGCTGCTTGTCTTTGGTGTAACGGACGCCTACCACAAACTTGACAGATGGTCGGCCAAGAGATCTTGCGTCCAGACGCCAAGTCAGTTGCACCCGCGGCTTCTGGTCGATGCCTCCTTGGAGGTGGTGACAGATGACCATTTCACTGCTCCATTTTTCGGTGTTCCATCCTAATTACTTAACACCAGATGCATTGTTACGATGCATTTGTAATTGGAGTGGTTGCTGAAGCTGAAGCTTGGACGTTACAACCGTCGTCTTGATGAGAGAGCAGTGTACATCAAGAGCCACCCACATGCCCCGAGGTGATATACCCCGCTGCAGAGGCAAAGTAACCGACCACGGCTATCCTTTTATTTGATGTCATCAGCAACCCGTGCAGATTCGAGTGGTAGCGGATGATCACTGCGTCAAGAACCTCCAGCCCCGGCGACTGAAGAAGTTGAGCAGCAAGCACAAGATTTCAGGTTGGACAAAACAGCAGGTGTGACGTGTGACGTTGTCCCTCATCGATTGCACACCCCCTAGACAAGCTGCTCTGCGCTTGGTGGCTGCCCTCTTTGGCAAACACTACTCCAAAGCACAGTCGCGCCAATGTATGACGTCCCAATGTGTGCAACTATTGAGTGATGTGCACAGACTATGCTCTCCATAAGCGCTATCTTCCACTGACAGAGAGTGTGCGTGTTGGAGCTGAAACAACCTGACCCTGTAGATCGTGCCGTCGCTATTGGTGTGCACTATGAAAAGATTTCATTCGCTAGCTGCCATCTTCACAGACAGATAGCGTCGGAGTCTATCTCAGCTGCCTTGTTCATGCCACGAGTTGTGATAGAGGGTTTGAGCTGAAGTTTCCTGTAGTCTCTACGCAAGATCGTTGATTCGCAATGCTCTTGCATGTACAAGTGCAACAGCGTCGCTGATGTTTCAGTACATCGCTGACGTTGAAACACTCTTCGCGTCCATGCAAGTGGTGCTGAAACATCCTCACATCTTCATGAATACCCGTCAAGGCGAGCAAAATTGCGCGCTGTCGTGGAATGAAGTGGTCTTGTAATGAAGATTGTTTTGGTACAGCATGCAAACGTGGAGTTCTTGGCCTCTTGGACAGCAGGGTTCACTGAAAAATCCTTTACTTATTGTTTTACGTGAAATGTAAAACGTAAGGTGCCACGAATGAAGTCGCAGACTTGAAGTGAAGCGCCACACGCAAAAGCGTTTCGAGTGAAAACTATCTTATCCTAACCCTTTTGTACGACGCGCTTTCCATATGTTTGCTGTACAGTTAGTGAAGCTGGGCTGCAGCCGCACGGTGTCGACCCCGTACTACTTGATTACCGATGCGGACCTCTTTTTCATGAGGAATCTTCAAGCGCTGGATCTGGTGCAGCAGAAGAAATGCCGACGTAGGTCGAGAGTGTGTGACCTTAGCAAGCAGGTATTCTTTCGTCCCTTTCGTCTCGGAGTTTCGTTATTATTTCCGCCGTGTACAGACAGTGCTGTTTTGTGTGTGTGTGTGTGTGTGTGTGTGTGTGTGTGTGTGTGTGTGTGTGTGTGTGTGTGTGTGTGTGTGTGTG
>JAULKR010070659.1:0-11165 GCA_032356305.1 Prasiola linearis | reverse complement strand
TCGAGGCCGTGGCGGAGCGTGCGGCGCGGCAGCAGGCCGAGCGTGAAGAGGCCGACGCGGCCCGTGCCGCCCGTGCCGCCCGGGCCGCGGAGGCGACGGCCGCGCGCGAGGCGGAGGAGGCCGCCGCGCGCGAGGCGGAGGAAGCGGCCGCGCGCAAGGCCGAGGAAGCGGCCGCCCGCGAAGCCGAGGAGGCCGCTGCCCGCGAGGCGGAGGAAGCCGCCGCGCGCGAGGCCGAGGCGGAGGCGGAGCGTGCCGCGGCCGAGCGGCGGGCCGCGGAGGCCGAGGCCGCCGCCGAGAAGGCGGCCGAGGAGAAGGCCGCGGCCGAGCGCGAGGCGGCCGAGAAGCGGCGACTCGAGGACGAGGCCCGGCGCGAGCGCGAGGCCGCCGAGGCCACGCGTCGCGCCGAGGCGCAGCGGGCGGCCGAGGAGCGGCGCCAGGCGCTGGCGGCGCGCAACGTGGAACTGCGACGGCTCGCGGGGCTCTACGTGAACGCGCTGCAGTCGAGGATCGAGCGCAACTGGCGCCGCCCGCCGGGCACCCGCGATGTCGATTGCACCGTGCTGGTGACGCAGTCCATCAGCGGCGACGTGCTGGATGCGAAGGTGGAGGGATGCCAGGGCGGCGAGCTGACCGCCACCCTCGCCAACGCCATCACGCGCGCCGTCTACGCCTCCTCGCCGCTGCCGGAACCGCCCGATCCCGAACTGTTCGATCGTCGGTTGCGCATCCGCTTCCGACCCCTCTCGTCGGGCAGTGCCCGGCGTCGCCGCGGCGCGCACGTCGCGTCGTCCGCGGACCGCCCTCCATTCCCACAGGACACCGCCCGCTCATGAGCCCACCGCTGCCACCGCCGCGCACGTCCCCGTTCACGGGCACGCGCCGCGCCGCGCTGGCGGTGCTGCTGGCGGGCGTCGCCCTGCTCGCGTCGCTCGGCACCTCCCCGGCGCGCGCGGTCATCGAGATCGAGATCACGCGCGGCGCCGACAACGTCATTCCCATCGCGGTGGTGCCGTTCGGCTGGAACGGCCCCGGCGAGGCGCCCGAGGACATCGCCGGGGTGGTGGCCGCCGACCTGCAGCGCAGCGGCAACTTCGAGCCGCTGAACCGGAACGATCTGGTGTCGCTGCCCGTCAGCGGCGACGTGCCGCGCTACTCGGACTGGCGCCTGTCGGGCGCGGACTTCCTGCTGGTGGGCGCCACGCGCGCGGAGGGCGACGGGTATCTCGTCGAGTTCCAGCTCTTCGACGTGGCCCAGCAGTCGCTCATGACGGGGTTCAGCTTCCGCGTCACCGACCAGACGCTCAGGAGCGCCGCGCACCAGATCTCCGACGAGGTCTACGAGGCGATCCTCGGCATCTCCGGTGCGTTCAACACCCAGATCGCGTTCGTCTCGGTCGAGGGCGCGGTGGGGGACCGCACGTACCGCCTGGAGCTGGCCGACGCCGACGGTCGCACCCCGCAGGCGATGCTCACCTCCCCGTACCCGATCCTCTCCCCGGCATGGGCGCCCGACGGCATCCGCATCGCCTACGTCTCCTTCGAGGACCGCACCAGCTCCGCGGTGTTCGTGCAGGACCGTCAGCGCGGCACGCGCGAGAAGGTGCTGCAGAAGGAGGGCATCAACGGCGCGCCCGCGTTCTCCCCGGACGGCGCACGCCTGGCCGTCGCCCTGTCGTACCAGGGAGAGCTGGACATCTACGTGCTGCAGCTGGACTCCGGCAACCTGACGCGCGTCACCGAGGGCGGCTCTATCGACACCGAGCCCGCCTGGATCGACGACGACACGCTGGTCTTCACCTCGGATCGCAGCGGCGGGCCGCAGCTCTACGAGGTGCCCACCGGCGGCGGGCGCGCCAAGCGCGTGACGTTCGAGGGCGGCTACAACGCCGACGCCGCCGTCTCCCCGGACGGGCGCACGCTCGCGTTCGTGCACGGTGCCGGGCCCGGCTTCCAGATCGCGGTGCTCGACCGCGGCACGGGCCTGTTCCAGACGCTCACCCAGGGCACGCTCGACGAGTCGCCGTCGTTCTCGCCCAACGGGCAGATGATCATGTACGCGACCGAGAAGGACGGTCGCGGTACGCTCGGCGCCGTCTCGATCGACGGCTCGGTCGTGCAGAGCCTGACCCTCGACGACGGCGGCAACGTGCGGGAGCCTGCCTGGTCGCCGTACGCCCAGTGAATCCCTCGTGCCGGCCGCCCGGGTTCGGGCGGGCCGGACGACCCCGACCTTCCGGAGTGACCATGTCCGCTGCCGCCACCGTCCGAACCCGCGCCGCGCCCGCGCGCGCCTGTCTCGCGCTCGTCGCCGCGACGCTGGTGCTCGCCGCCTGCGGCACGTCGCCCGAGCGCCCGCTCGACCCGCTCGAGGGCGGCGACGGCGGCCCGGGGGCCGCGATCATGCCCGTGACCATCGACGGGCCGCAGTCGGGCAGCTCGCTCGAACCGTCGGCCGCGCAGGCCCCGGCCGAGCGCGTCGTCTACTTCGACTACGACCGGGCGGAGCTGCGTCCCGAGTTCCTCGAGATCGTCTCGCGCCACGGCCGCTGGCTGGCCCAGAACCCGCAGGCGCGCGTGCGTCTCGAAGGCCACACCGACGAGCGCGGTTCGCGCGAGTACAACATCGCCCTGGGCGAGCGGCGCGCCAAGACCGTCGCGCGCATGCTCCAGCTCCAGGGCGTCGCCTCGGTGCAGACGCGTACCGTCAGCTACGGCGAGGAGCTGCCCGTCGACGAGGGCCACGACCCCGCGGCCTGGTCCAAGAACCGGCGCGTGAACGTCATCTATGAAGCCGCGATCCAGAACTGACGCCGTGCGCCTGTCCTTGCACATGATCCCGCGTTCGCCCTTGGCGGCGTTCGCCCTGCTCGGTGCCGCCTGGCTAGCGGCGGCACCCGGCGCGCACGCCCAGAGCCGGCCGAGCATCGACACGCTCGACTCGCGGCTCGCCCGGGTGGAGCGCGTGCTGGACCAGTCCCTGCTGGACCAGCTGCAGCGCATCGACGGCCTCGAGCGTCAGCTGCGCGAACTGCGCGGCGAGAACGAGGCGCTGGTCAACGAGATCGAGCAGTTGACGCGGCGCGAGCGGGACCTGTACGCCGACACCGACCGACGCGTCACCGAGCTGGAGGACGCCGTGGAGCAGGGGGCCATCTACGGGCCCAGCGCGGGCGGCATCGACGAGACGCTCGTCGACGGCGGCGTGGGCGCCGGCACCGGCGGCGGTGCGGGGCCGCTGGACCTGACCGGGATCGATCCCGGGCGGGGGGACGACGCGGCGGCGGGCTCCCCCGGCCGGTTCGCGAGCGGCGACAGCGCCGCGCCCGACCTCGCCGGGCTCGACTTCGGCAACGGTCCCCGCCCGCCGACGGGCCGCGTGCGCGACACGGCCACGGCGGCCGAGAAGACGGCCTACACCCAGGCCTACGACCTGCTGGCGCGCGGGCAGAACGACGAGGCGGTGGCCCGCTTCGGCGCGTTCCTGGACGAGTACCCGGACGGTCCGTACTCCGACAATGCCTGGTACTGGCAGGGCGAGGCGATGTACGCCCAGCGCCGCTTCGACGAGGCGGTGCGGAACTTCCGCGTCGTGGTGGAGGCGTTCCCGAACGGCCCCAAGGTGCCCGACGCGCGCCTGAAGATCGGCTACGCGCTGTACGAGCAGGGCGACGACGCCCGCGCCCGGGAGCTGCTGACGGCGGTCCAGGACGAGTACCCGGGCCGCTCGGCAGCGGTCCTGGCGAGGAAGCGGCTGCAGCAGATGGACCGCGAAGGGCGTTGAAGGTCCTGTCCGGGCACGACTCCGGACATGACAAGGCGCGGACGGGGCGCTAGAATCCCGGTTCTCGGCGGCGCTTCGGCGGCGACGGGACGCGGCAAGTCCGCGCGGGGCGTTAGCTCAGCTGGTTAGAGCAGTTGACTTTTAATCAATTGGTCCACGGTTCGAATCCGTGACGCCCCACCAATTCGGTGCAATCAAGCACTTACGAAGGCCGCCATGTGCGGCCTTTTTTACGCCTGCGATTCGTGCAGGGCGTTGATTTCATTGGGATAAGCGTCGATATCGACTGGATCAGGCTGCGTTTGGCTGCCTTCGGTCGCGTCCGGCTGTCGTCCGATTGTGTGGGTAAATTTGTGGGTACGACGTAGGCTTGTGGGTAAGCGGCCGAGAGAGCTGCCCACATACCCACGGTCCCGCATACCCACAGCGTCGACCGTACCCACCGGACGCACCCGACATGAAGCTATCCGCGAAGGCCGTCTCGGCCGCCCGATTCACCGGCAAGCCCACGAAACACGCCGACGGCGGCGGACTGACCCTGCACGTCACCCGGACCGCCCGGACCTGGCGCTATCGCTACCGGCTGGACGGCAAGGCCCGCGAGTACACGATCGGCAGCGCCGACGCCATGTCACTGGCCGACGCCCGAGAGCGTCACCGGGACGCCCGCCGCCTGGTCGCTGCCGGGACCGATCCCGTGGCCGCGCGCCGGGACGACGCCGACACGGAGCGGGAGCAGGCCGCCGCCGTCGTGGCTGTCAGCGCCGCCGCCGGGCGCACCGTCGGACGGGCCGTGGACGACTGGCTGGATCGACGCTCGCGCGAGTGGGCCGCCAGCAACACCACGAAGGTGACGAGTCGGCTGACCAACCTGCCGCCGGACTTTCGCGCCCGGCCCGTCCACCTGGTGACGCCCGATCATGTGCTCGACGTGTTGCAGGCCGCCGAGAAGCGACGCTCGGCCGACATAGCGCACCGGCTCCGTCAGTATCTCGTCTCCGTCTTCGACGAGTGCGTGGCCGACGAGCTGGTCACGGCGAATCCGGTCCGGCACCCGAAGATCAAGGTCCGCATGACCAAGCGTCCGCCACAGCAGCGGTACGCCCATATCCGGGACGCCCGCGTCTTCGCCAACGTGCTGCGCGGGATCGAAGGCTACGTGGGCGACCGCAACGTGACGGCGGCGCTGTGGGTGCTGCCGCGCGTCTTCTGCCGGCCCGGAGAGCTGCGGACCCTGCGGTGGGCCGACGTGGACACCGAAGCGGCCCTGATCCGGATACCGGGCGAGCGCATGAAGGCGGGCAACGACCATGTGATCCCGCTCGCGCCCGACGTGCTCGACATGATCGAGAGTCAGCGCCGCTGGACCGAATCCACCGGACTCGTGTTTCCCGGCCGGAGCGGCGCGAAGCCGATCAGCTACCCGACGCTCGGCATGGCGCTGGTGCGGCTCGGGATCGGTCCGGACGTGCTGGTGCCGCACGGATTCAGGCACACCGCGTCGTCATTTCTGAATGAGCGGGACTTCCCGGTCGCGGGCGAGCGGGTGCGATTCAGCGCCGACGCGATCGAAGCGCAGTTGGCGCACGCGACGAAGGGCGTGCGCGGGCGCTACATGGTGTCCGAGCACCTGCCCGAGCGGCGGCGTCTCATGGCCGCGTGGGCGGCCTGGTGCGCGGAGCTGGCTGCGTCGTGAGTCTTGACCCGGATCGAAAGCATATTCGCGGTCTCGTCGCACTGGAGCGGCGACAGCGATCGGCGCGGGCCGGACCTGACTACCCGAAGGCGATCCACGACTTCCGGGACGCGACGAAGTATCCGAGTGACGGAGTCTTCTGGCAGTGGGAGTTTCTCCGGCGCGACAGTCAGTATCAGCTTTTCTGCGATCACGATTTCTTCCGCACCGACTACGACACCAGCGAAGACGCGGCGGACTCGTGCGCCACGTACTTCGACGGTGGAGAAGGCAGATACCCGAGCTGGGCCGGTGGACTGACCTACGATTGGGACGACCCTGACGCTGTCGATCACTTCGACTTCTGGCACTACCGTGGCGAGCATGGACCAGCCGACGCACCTACGGTCACGACGCTGGACATGACAGAGCGGCTCACCTTTCCGTGGTCTGTGGCTGGACCACTTGACGGCCCGGACTTCCTGACCGGCTTCGAGTCCGCCGAAACCGGCGATTTCGAGCAGTGGGAGAAGAAGCACATGGACCCGATCTTCTCGGACTTCGCAATGACCCTGTACGCCGCGCGCGAGCGCATACCGCACGTGGACGATCGGCTTCTGGTGCTTGCCTTCGACGCAGGCGCGCCGCTGAAGCCACAGCTTGCTCGATTGGAGCGTCTACATGCGAAGGCGCACAAGCTGGTCAGGGCACGCGAGCGGGTCCGGCAGCAGTGCGCCGACATGGGCGATCCAGAGCTATTCGACAGCGACGAGAGCTTCACCGCACCGGCGCAGCGAGCCCGCGATCTGGATCGACTTCTGCGGGTGCTCGACGGCGTCGCGGCCGGCGCGACGGACAAGGAGATCGCTGGCGTGGTCGAGAAGCACGAGCGCCAAGTAGCGCGCGATCGAAAGCGCGCACGAGAGTATGTGGACGGCGGCTATCGCTGGCTAGGCGTACCCGGACAGTAACGGACCGCTCCTACTGTCCGGACGCTACTGGGCTTCTCCTACTGTCCGCGCGCAGCGCCCGCGATCTCGGATGATTCGATCCGCGCACAGACGAAGGCAAAAGCACTCCGACGGCGGGCCGTGATTGAAGCCCACACCCGCCGCCGAAGCGACACCGCCGAGAGTCCACCCGCCGTGACGTGATCCGTCAACGGCAACGCGCACCGACCGGAGTGCGCGCCGAGTATCGCAGGCGGCTCCGAATCGTCCAACGACCGGAGCCCGTCCATGACCTACAGCCCACCCGCCGACCGCTGGATCGGCGAGCCCGAGTTGCGCGTGCGTCTCGGCGGCATATCGTCGGCCACCCTGCGCCGCTGGATCGCCCGCGAAGTCTTCCCGGCCGGAGTCGCGCCGCTACCGGGCTCCACGCGCCGCTGGCGCACGTCCACCGTGGATCGCTGGCTAGCAGAGCAGGAGCGGCGACCGGGAGACGCCGCATGACGCCCGCCACGAGACCTGTCTACCTGTCCGCGAAGGAGACGCGGGAGCTGGCCGGCGGGATCAGTGACACGGCATTGCGGCGGCTGTGGCGCTACCGGGACGACACCGACTTCCCGCGTCCGATCCGGCTCACGCCCGGCGCGTCGGGACGACTGCTGTGGCGCGAAGACGAAGTGATTGCCTGGCTCGAAAGCCGCCGGGAGTCGTCGCCGACATGAGCGAAAGACACGAGCGACGATCGACCGAAGCCGCCGCCGCCCGCAAGGTGCTCCGACACGAGCCCGACCAGTCTACCGCCGTCGATCTGCACGACGACGATCTGGCCGAGCCGCACGACGCACGACGCACCCGTGACCGCGTGGCGCTCCACGCGCGGCGGCCTGCATGAGCGGCGCGCTACAGCCGCGAGCGCCGGACCCGGACGACGAGCGAGCACGGGTACATGCGGCGTCCTACGCACGGCTCACGGCTGCCGACAAGGCGGCGGGCGCGGCCTACCTGAAGGACTACGGTCCGCCGCCTGGACACCCGGCAACGGGAGTGACGCACTGGCCCGAGTTGCCGGACGACATGCTGACGGCGACCGAGTCCGCGCGGCCCTACGTGAAGGCCGAGCACGAAGCCGGCGGCGCGACGACCGCACCACGACCGAAGCCGGACACGTCGCTACGCGTGCGCGAGCTGTGCGAGATCGAAGCGAAGCCGATCCGCTGGCTATGGCGGCACCGCATACCGTCGAAGCTGGCCGTGCTCGCCGGTATGCCTGGCTGCGGCAAGTCGCAACTGACGATCGCGATCACGGCCGTCCTGACCACGGCGGGCAATTGGGCGACGGGCGAGCCGTGCGAGCTGGGCCGCGTGATCTTCGTCGCCGCCGAAGACGATCCGGGCGACACGATCCGCCCGCGACTCGAAGCGGCCGGCGCGAATCTCGAGTACGTGCAGGTGGTGGACGGCGACCGGGACGAGCAAGGCAAGCCGATCCCGTGGACGCTCGACGCCGTGGACAAGCTGGCCGCGCACTGCCTGCGCTACGTGCAGGCCGACAGCGTGCCCGTGCGCCTGATCGTGATCGACCCGATCTCGTCCTACTTCGGCAAGCACGACAGCCACAACACCGCCGAAGTGCGCGGGTTGCTCGCGCCGCTGCTGACGCTCGCCGACGAGCACGGGATCACGGTCCTGGCCGTGACCCACCTGAATAAGTCCGAAGGGTCCAGTGCGGCGAATCGCGTCACGGGCTCGGGCGCGCTGGTGGCGGCGTCGCGTGCGGCCTTCGTCGTCGGCGATCACCCGGAGATCGACGGCGCGTACTGCATGGCGACGTTGAAGACCAACCTATCACCGGAGAAGACGGGCGTCGGCTATCGCGTGGTCCCGGCGACGGTCGGCATGATCGACACGTCCCGCGTCGAGTGGATACCGGGCGTCGTGGACGTGGACGCGGACGCGCTGCTGTCGCCGCGAAAGGACAGGGCGGCTGATCTCGACACCAACTCGGCGAAGGGCAAGGCCGTCGCGTGGCTGCTGGACAGCTTGAAGGCGGGACCGCTACCAACGCTGCAACTTAAGGACGACGCCGACGCGGCCGGGATTGCCGAGAAGACTCTGTACAGGGCGAAGGACAAGCTGGACGTGGCATCGATCCGGCCGGGCGGGCGCGGCCCGTGGCTGTGGGTGCTGCCGACGCTAGAAGGCCAAGCTGACCGACCAGCAGGAGAAGGGCATGTAGACCACCTAGACCACCCAGCTACGGCGAAGGACGGGCTAGGTGCCCTACATGGTCAAGGTGGTCACATGGTCAGGGTGCCGGAGACTGACCAACTAGCTTCGACGGGCGACGGCGACGACGCCGACGAGCTGGTGCTATGAGCGCCGTCGAGCGCCTGCGGGCGGCAGGCTTCACGGTCCGCCTGACCGACGACGCCCGGCTCGGGGTCAGTCCCGCGCGCGGGCTGTCCGACGATCAGCGCGGCTGGATTGCCGGGCACCGGGACGCGCTGCTTGCCGAGCTGTGCGCCGAAGCGGCCAACGCGTCCGAGCACGAGCCCGACGACTGGCGCACCCGCGCCGTCACCTGCGGCGAGTGCTGGCACGTCCAGCGCGTCGCCGGTCACGCGCACCACGTCCGCTGTGGCGTCGGCGCGCTCACGTCCACCGTCGGCTGGGATACCGATCGGCGGACGTGCCGGAGCTTCACGACCGAGCCCGATCCGCTGGTGCGGGAGTGCGTGCGCTGCACCCATAACCGGCCGTCGCCCGTGAATCCGGTGGGCGGGATCGCGTCGTGCGCGCTCGGCCTGATCCGGGACCGGGTGCCACCACGTCGCCAGCGGTGCGACAGCTACCGGGAGCGCGCGGCATGAAGCAACGTCGCACCCGAGTGAAGCCGTCCACCGCACGAGATTGGCGTGCGCTGGCCGCACCACCAGATCAACGCCGTCTCGCGCTCCCTGTGGCCGCTGACGGCGACGACACGGGCGACGCAGACGACGACGTGGAGCTGGCCGTCCGACGCGGTCCCGACGGGCGCAGACGCGTCGTGCTGTTCGCGTCCGTGACGTGGACCGACGCCGCGCCCGTCCTGGCGCTGGCGGACCGGCTGCGCGACGCCGTGGCCGCGCTCGCCGAGCCCGACGCCGCGCCCGACGACGAGACCTGACGGACCCGAGCACCGACGACACGCGACCGCGCCGGCCGTCCGCCCGCGCGTCGAGCTGTGCCGACGGCCGTCACCACCCACCGACACGAGACACCGACATGACCCGCACCACCACGCACGACCACCACGACGACAACTCGGCCGACATTCTCACCACGCTCGACGCGGAGACGCGGCACGGGCGCACGCCACCGGAGCACTTCGTCCGAGATCATGATCTCGGGATTCTCGGCAGCGGCGAGCTACGTCCGGCTCGCAACCTGATCGAGTACACGCCGACGAATCCGTGGCCTGACGGACCGGGTGAGCTGACTGCATGGTACGGACGCGAGCGGCTGCACTGCCGGGACGGCGCGGCCACCTGCTACGTGGACCCGAGCGCGTCCCGTGCCGACGTGCTCGACTATCTCGCCTGCGTGATCGGACTCGTCGCTGCGTCGCCGGACTGGCCGCCGCGTGCCGAGCTGTCCGTAGGCGTGGAGCCGCGCCGTCCCGACATGCGGCACCGCACCCTTCGAGCCTTCAACGTCTACACGGGCAGCACGCTGACGCTCGTCGTCGATACCCGGACCGTACCGCTGGACGCGGGCGACATGCTGGCCCGGCTCGCCGCCGACACGCCCGCGTCGGACGCCGCGCCCGTCGTCGAGACGCGCGCCGACGGACCGCACCGGCTCGTGCTCGACCTTCGACACGCCGCGCACTTCGTGCCGTTGCTCGACGGGCTGCGCCGATCGCTCGACTACCTGACGGACCAGCCGATCCGTGATCCGGCGGACGACATGGACGAGCCGTTTCCCTTCTGACCGTGGCCGCCGACATGAGCACCAGCACACCGACCATGCCCGCTCGCCTGGACGACTTCGGCGAGCGGATCGACGGCGCACGCAAGCACCGTGCGAGTGACGCTACCAGCGCGCCCGTGCGGCCCGTGACGGCACGGTCCGGCCCGAAGCGACCACCGGCCGAGCCGTACCGCGTCGGACGCTTCGACGGCGACCGGACGTGGACGATCTACCGCCGGACGCGCGGGCGAAACGTCCGGCTCGCGTCAGGCTTCGACACGTCCGCCGACGCCCGCGTCCACCGTGACGCCCGCCGCGCCGATCTGGATGTGGAGTGGAGACGGCTGCGCGACGCCGCGAAGCCCGACGAGCGCCACCTGGCCAACCGCGAGCGGATCGGTCCGCCCGTGGCGTGGGACGGCGACCCGGCGGCACTGCTGTCCCGCTTCGGCCTGCGCGGCGTGCAATTCGGGACGTGGGTGCCGGACGCTGAGCGGCACGCGCACGTCAACGCCGCTGTCGTCGCGCTCGCGGACCTGGCGGACGCGCTGCACGTCGCACCCGGCCGGCTCGGACTCGACGGCGGACTCGGGCTCGCCTTCGGTGCGCGCGGCAACGGCGGGCTGGCGGCGGCGACGTACAACCCGGCGCACCGGGCAATCAACCTGACGCGCAAGACCGGGTCGGGATCGCTCGCGCACGAGTGGACGCACGGGCTCGACCATGCGCTGTCCGGCGGCGACACCCTGGCGAGCGACGCGGCGGGACTGTGGAGCTGGTGGCCGCCTGCCGGGCACAAGCACCGGAC
>JAULKR010070548.1:0-11166 GCA_032356305.1 Prasiola linearis | reverse complement strand
TTTCAAACAGTGCCCGTGTCAGCCAAATATGGCGGGCGTAATCACAACAGACGCGAGCATTCCGAACACGGTCACGCAAAGCGCAAAGCAGGCGCGGTCGCTGGTCAGGTGGCGCAAGAGGGTCACGAAAACACCGCGTAAATGAGCCACGTAATTAGAACCGGCACAGCGGCCAGCAGCCATACGAAGGCATGAGCAACGCCTGTCAGACCGTAGTCGCGGCCAGAAGAGGGAGGTATTTCGCGTGTTCTCACTAGTGCGAGCGCCCAAATGGCGATGGTGATTGCAAGCGGCAGAAGCCACCAACCAAAATCAATGGTGAAAGCCATCCTACGCCTCCCCCTCTGGCTTGGGGGTGCGGGTGGCGAGGGCCTCAAGCGCGCCTAAACGCGCGGCCTGCCAGATGATCGCATATCGTTTCGGCGCTTGCCCACGCTTCCTGTCTCCATGACAGCGGTTTGCGACAATAGTGGCGATTGCATTTGCTTCGGGTGTTTCTCCAACGGTAGCCATCAGACCGCCCCCACCATGCCAACAACCGAACGCGCATCCTGCGGCGGCCAATCGTGCAGAGGCTCAAGATCGAACCGAGCAACACCAATGCGAGCCGCTTCATACGCCGCATCCGCACGGGCCATGTGGGCGGCTTCATTCGCTGCCCACCGGTCGTGCCAGCGCATTTGACCGAGCGGCGATAGCGAGCCGTAAACCCCGATAATCTGGCGATTGTTGAAATCGTGTGCGCGAATGTCCAACGCCAGCGACAACCGCCGGTCTGCATCGCTCATGTCTGCCAGTTCCCGATAGCGCGATGCCGACACGGCAAACGGCTGCGCCTTATCTTCGCGGGTCAACGGGCGCTTGCGGTGCGCCAGTGCTTCTAGGCTATCAAGCGCGGCGGTGGGGTGGGAGTGCTTCATGGGAACCTCAACTTGCAAGCGCGGGTTGCGCCCTGTTGAGGTATTAGATACAACCCGTTTGTAGCCGGGTCAACAACTTTCTACAAATTAGTTGTTATCGCGCCAACTGCTAATGGTGTGCAGCCTGTCTACTTCGTCCATTCGCTGGTCGTTTGCCTTCACGGACATGTAAGTTGTAATCAGGAACGCTGTGAGAATGGCCAGCGCATCGCCCCACCATGGCCATTCGGATGTTGCTAAGAGGTATAGGGCCACACCCCACACTGGCAGACCGCGTATGGCTGGAACAAGGCCCCATGCCGCGTCTAAAGCTAAGCGGCTGTTCTGCTCGCGCACCTGCTCTATTTCATCAATTTTGCTCGCCAGTTTGTAATCGAACTCTTCAAACTCGTGGCGACTTACGGGGTCTTGGCTCATTGGACGCGGCGCCCAAACCAAACGACGCGGCCCACTACGTGAATGTCGTCTAAAAGGCGTTCGCGCGGCTCATAGATCCCGTTCGCGCTTATCACGCGAACCATCGCTGGATCGCTACCGGCGATACGTTCCAGATATTTGACGACATGGCCATCGTCTTCCCAAAGGCAAAAGGCACCGGGCTGGGCTAATGACTTCTTTCGAATGTCTACCAGTATCTGATCGCCGCCGCGAAAATCCGGTTCCATCGAATTTCCTTCAGCCACCATCGCCAATAACGCATTGGGGTCGGCTCGCAATTCCCGCTCAATAAGGTCGCGGCTGAACGACACGGCGCCTTCGTCTCCCTCGCCATTACCACCCGTGCCAAGTCCCGCCCATGTAGGCAGCAAGCGAATATCTACGCTCGCGTCGGTCAACCCCATGTGGAGGTGAGGGTCCTCCTTTGTCTCGCCATCATTCGCATCGAGCGCCGGGACTATGAAGCGGGTCCAGTGGGCGAAACGCTTGGCGCCGCCCTGTTCAAACTTGGAAAGCGCCTGCTGACTAACCACGGTGCTATCACCGGCTTCCGCCAATAGCCCAGAAATGCGCGCGGCAAGTTCCGCAGCGGACAAGTGCCGCTTTTCGCGTTGGGCTTTGGTCCAAAGGCCAGCCTCTCCAGCTTCGTCGGGCAACATGGCCAAGCTACCTACAAAACTTTCTGCACCATTCCAGCTACAAAAGGGTTGTATAGATACAATAGAGTTGTTAGAAGGGGTCATGACCAAGACACCTCTCAAACGCGCCCTGGACGATGCAGGCAACCAATCTCGGTTGGCTAAACTCATCGGGACCAGTCAGCAGAATATCTCGAACTGGCTGCGTCACGATCGCGAGCTTCCAGCGGAATACGTTCTCAATGCAGAGCGCAGCACCGGCATCAGCCGCCACGACTGGCGCCCTGACATATACCCACCGGAGCGCGCAGCATGAGCGGCCCGCACGACCCCCGCGCAATCATCGCAGAACTGACGCGCGTTCGCTGCATTTTCCAGCAGCGCGCCATCGCCGCTCACATAGGCCTGCCTGCCAATGACCAGCATCACGATACGCCTGCCGATGGGAGGGGGTTGTGAGTGATTGGCAAGCTGGAGATCTGGCGCTGTGTGTAATCGCAGTTGGCGAGACACGTGGATTGAGGATGGTTCATGCCGTTCCCGGAAGCGTTTGGACGGTCGAAAAAGTCGTAGCTGGCAAGACTTATATCAACGGCGAGTTGGTTGCGGCTACGGGCTTGGTCTTCAAAGAGTTCTGTCAATACAATTCTTGGCGGGGTTTTTACGCAGGCGCTTTCCGCAAAATCCACCCGCACACGCCAGACGCAGAAGATGCCGAAACCATCCGCATCATGCGCGGCGAACCAGCCACCACCGAACCCGTGTCCCTTCGGGCGCAACACGGAGCCGCCGAGGTTAACCCCTTTCCCTGTGCCTCGGCGGCTGAAGTTTCTCGATCTGTCCATTTGAAGGGTTCTACCCATGACTAATCCTGCAATCCACGGGAAGCGCCCGGTCTATTCCGCCTCAAACGCGCTCAAGGCCGTTGGCGATGCCATTGGCCAGATACGTCATGATGACGGACTGACATGGGCTGAGGTTGGCCGTGTGCTGGGCAAGAGCGACGACCAGGCTGCCAAGTATGCCGATGGCACTGCCGAGATGGGCATTGTCGCTTACGGCCTTGCCAAGAGAGAGTGGAATGGCCGTTTCACTGGCGCGTTTGAGCGCCTGTGCATCGACAGTCGCCCGGCGATTATCAATGACCACCACGGGCAGACAGCCATCCTGCAGGCCGCGTGTGCGCTTTCCGCAGCGTTGGAAGACGGGAAGATCGAACCGCACGAGGTTCGTGCCTGCCGTGCCATTCTTGAGGAGGCCCGCGATGCCATCACGGCACAGCTCAACAAGCTGACGGTGGCAGCCGCATGACCCGCACCCCTGAAGAACAAGCCCAGCGCAATTTCCGCATCGTGTGGTTTTTCGCCGTCCCTGCGAGCGTGTTGCTCATGGTGTGGATCGTGTCGAGCGCGGCGGGGCTGTGGAGTGTCGCACGATGACTACGGCAACGATCCAGACCGAAGATGATGGCTATATGCCCAGATACGACACGGCGCAGGCTTATGCCAATCGCCTTGCCACATACCTGACTTGCGCCAAGACAATCCGCGAGCACACGCTGCGCAATTTCGATGAAGCCCCAAGTTTGAGCAACATTCAGGGTGCAATTGATTGCCGCAAAGCCGCCAGCGATCGCCTGCGTAAATCCGTCGAGGTGAGTCCCCATGATAATGGTTGGCACTTCGACGCGCGCTACAAAAAGGATGAAAGTTACAAGCTGCGAGCGGTCAAGCCTGTAAAAACTGCCCCGCGTCCGGTCATTACCATTTACAAGAGGGGCAGCTATCAGCCTGTCGCGCTGCCTGAACCCGCAACCGTTGCAGCACCCTCTGTCGCAGAAGGCCCCAAGGCTCTTGCAGTCGCTGTCGCCCGTGCATTCGGGCTGACCTATTCTGAACTCATGTCGTCAAGCCGGAAGAAACTGCCGGTCTGCGCGCGCGCGGTCGTGGTGAAGATTTTACGTGACCGAAATCCTTCAATCTATTCGCTGAACCGGCTCGCGCAAATTATCGGACGAACCGATCATAGCACAGTCGTCAATTTGCTCGACACCTTCCCCGAACGGGTTCGCCGCTATCCGCAAATGCTTGATGTTTATCGCATGATGGGAGGGGTGATATGACCGACACCGTTTTCCACGTCGATCCGCGCAACGCCAAGTGCGTCAAGAAAGAGGTCGAAATCCAGACCTTGTTTCGCAACCGCATGCGGACGCTTGCGCCTTCCATTCTGCTTGTCGGCATTCCCAATTCAGGTCGCCGCACCGCTTGGGAAAGCCGTGAACGCGCTCGTGAAGGCATGGTCAAAGGCTTTCCAGATATGCTGGCGATGCATGACGGACGGACGCTGGGCCTTGAGTTCAAGACGGGCAAGGGGTCGCTTTCGCCGCAGCAACATGACGTGCTGAACAGGCTCGTGCAGCAACGCTTTCCTGTCGGTGTGTTCCGCTCTGCCGACACGGCTGCTGAGTGGGTGCGCGGCCACATGCCAAACGCCTTTGTCGGGGCGTTCACATGAAGCAGACGCTTGAACAAAAGCAGGCTGAAAAAGGCCGGTTGCTGAAGGCTTACCGCGCGAACGAACGCGTGCGCTGGGCTGCGTTGTGCGAGCAAGAGCCGCGCTTGCTGGATGCCAAGGCGTTTATCCGCCGGTCTGACGCTCCTGCGCCGTTGGCGTTGTGGCTTGCCGAAGGGTGGGTGCGCTTTGCGCCTGCTGACGTGCGCTACGCCGTTCTGCGGATGATCCAGAAGCAATCCGAGCGGATGCAACGAGCGCAGGGGCGCGAGGTTCTTTGTGATCCGCTTCCGCCTGCCCGAAATCTCTACTTTGTCGCGCGGTCCTTGTTGGCCCTGCGGTAACGCCAAATGCGAGCGGCCTCCGGGGAAATATACCGAATACCCCGGTCGGTCACATTCCACCGTTCAGGGGCCGCTCGCTTCAATTTCAAACTGACACACGGGACAACTGAAACGGAGAATTGAAATGCAAATTATCAGCGCAGACGAAAGGCTGGCGCAAAAGGCGGGTGTCAAAGGCATCATCGTCGGGCCTGCCGGTATCGGTAAAACCAGCCTTCTGCACACGCTCGATCCTGCAACCACGCTGTTCGTCAATGCGGAAGCGGGCGAACTGTCGGTCCAAGAATGGAAAGGCGACATGGTGCGCCTTCGCGCGTGGCCGGACGCACGTAATGTCGCTGTCATTGTGGGCGGGCCAAACCCTGCCTTTGGCGACAATTCGGCATATTCGGTCGCGCACTACAATTCGGTCAAGGACGAGATGGATCTCGGCAAATACGAGACCATCTTCATCGACTCCATCACCGAAGTGTCGCGCGTCTGCTTTGCATGGGCGCAGCAACAGCCGGAAAGCTTCAACAAGCAAGGCGAGCCGGACAATCGCGGGGCCTACGGCCTGCTTGGCCGTGAAATGGTCGGGTGGCTGAAGCAATTCCAGCACGCCCCGCGCGTCAATGTGTGGCTGGTCGGCTTGCTCAACCAAGTGAAGGATGACTTCGGTCGCGTGTCGCATCAGATGCAAGTCGAAGGCAGCAAGACTGCTTTGGAAGCGCCCGGCATCACAGATCAGGTCATCTCCATGGTGCAGTTCACGCCTGAAGAAGGCGAGCCCTACCGGGCATTCGTAACCCATGCGGTCAATGAGTGGGGCTACCCCGCAAAGGACCGCAGCGGTCGGCTCGACATGATTGAAGAGCCGCATCTGGGCAAGCTGATGGAAAAGATCGGCAAGCCTGCAAAACCGGCGGCGGAACGCCTCGACTACCAAACCAACGCGACCGCCGCCTAATCCCTCTGAAAAAAGGAACTACCTATGTCCTATGATTTTAACGACGCGGAAAGCAACACTGGCGACCTGATCCCGAAGGGCACGGTCGCGCCTGTCATCATGACCGTGCGCCCCGGCGGAACCGGCGATGGCGGGTGGCTGACGCAGAGCAAGTCGTCGCCTTATCAGTATCTCGATTGCGAGTTCACTGTGACAGCGGGACTGTTTAAGAACCGCAAGTTTTGGTCGCTAATGATGGCGATGCACAGCACGCCGGACGATGAAAAGGTCGCTAAGACCTTGGGCATCACCCGCTCCAAATTGCGCGGCATTCTCGAAAGCGCACGAAAGATTGACCCGAAGGACGAAAGCGAAGCGGCAGTCGCCAAGCGCATCGTGACCGGCTTTGGCGATTTCTCGACCATGGAGTTCGTGGCGAAGATCGGCGTGGAAGCTGGCACCGCAGGATACAGCGACAAGAACGTGCTGGATAGCGCCGTGCCGATTACCTCCAAGCAGTATGCGGAAGCCGGAACCGGGACCGCGCCTTCTGGCAATACACCGACCCCGACACCTGCGCCTTCCGGCAACGCGCCTAGCTGGGCCTGATGAAGCCGCGCGCCTGCGGTTTTTGCGGTCTGGCATGGCGGGGAGGCTGGGGCTTCTCCCGCGATCAAGTGGATCTCAAATTCTGTGGGCGCGCGTGCTTCTCCGCATGGAGAACTGACATGAAACTGGATGAAACTGAAATCGAAGCGATCATGCACATGGTGCCTGAAATGGCGCAGTATGTGATGGAAAACGAGCTTGGCGGTAAGTCGTTCAACGACTTCACCAAGGACGAAATCTGCGGGCTATTTGCCAAGACAATCCGGCAATTCCGCGTGTCGTTCAACACCGTAGTCGACTGCCCCTTCTGATGATCGATTTCAACCACGGGGCCACGAAGAAAGGCCAGACCGTCCCAACAGTTGAGCAACTTGACCGCGCTGCAATGCAGGTCAACGCTGGAAGCCCGGACCGCGATTACCTTGGCGGTTCGCGCTTGGGCGAAGATTGCGCGCGCAAGCTGCAATATGAATTTGAAGGCGCGGTGCGCAAACCGTTCCCCGCGCGCATTCACAATATTTTCGCAATCGGACACGCTGGCGAAGATGCGGTAGCAGCATTGCTGAAGCGGATTTACGATCTCAAAACGGTCGGAAAAGACGGCAGGCAGCTAGGCTTTTCCACCGCTGGCGGGCGCATTCGCGGTCATGTCGATGGCGTAGTTGTAGGCGGTCCTGCCGACCTTGGCCCTTATCCTTTCATTTGGGAGCACAAGTGGGTCGGGGCGAAATACTGGCGCGCTCTGGTCAAGCACGGGCTGGCCAAGGAGCGCCCGGTCTACGCAGGCCAGGTTGCGACATACCAAGCCTACATGGACCTTGAAGAAAACCCTGCGCTGTTTTCGTTTGGCAACCGCGACACAGGCGAAGTCGCTTTTGAGCGCGTGCCCTTCGATCCCAAACTGGCGCAGGAATGCACCGACCGAGGCGTGCAGGTCATCACCGCTACCAAAGCAGGCGAGCGCATTCCGCGTCCATTCCCCGATGAAGACTATTTCAAATGCCGCTTTTGCGACTTCAGGGAGGTGTGCTGGTCATGACTGAAAAGGTGCAGGCAACGCAGCCCGGCGGGACAATTCTCGACTTCAACAATGCGCTGCGCGAAAAGGAGCTTGCCGAATTTCTGGCAGCCGACACCGGGCCGGACCGGGATATGGTTTTGTCCGGCCTGAATGAAGCTGCCGAACATTTTTGCGCATGGTTGTTCCCCGCGGCGATTGTCACACCTCGCTCTGTCGAGGTTGGCAACATTTACGGTTCGCCTGGAACGTCTCTCAAGATTGAGACCAAAGGCGCGAAGCGCGGGATATGGAGCGACTTTGCTGACCCGTCGCAAAAGGGCGGCAACTTAATCGACCTCTACATGGCCGTGCATTCTGTCGGCTTCCCCAAGGCGCTAGAAGAACTGGCCGACTGGGTGGGGCACGGTTCGCGCCCTGAAATCAGCTACCAGCGCTCGCAAGCGGTGCGCAAGCTGAAGCGCGTCGAACGCGATCTCGGCCCGCAAAAAGGCGAATGGCATTACACTGACGCGGACGGCGATATTATCGCTACCGTTTATCGTTTCGAGCCTGAAAGCGGCGGCAAGGAATTTCTGCCGTGGGACGCTGTAAAGCGCCGCTACGGCAATCCTGACGTGCGCCCGCTCTACAATCTGCCAGCGGTGCTTAAATCGACCGCTGTGGTGCTGTGTGAGGGCGAGAAGGCCGCAGAGGCGCTAACTGCCAAGGGTATTGCAGCCACGTCCGTCATGGGCGGTTCCAATTCCCCGCTGGACAAGACGGACCTTGAACCGCTGCGCGGCAAGGCCGTCACGATCTGGCCTGATGCAGATGAACCGGGTCGCAAGTTTGCAGCGGCGGTCGCTGGCGCGCTTTCCGATGTGGCCCTGTCCATCCGCGTGATCGAACCGCCTGAAGGCGTGCCTGCAGGTTGGGACGCTGCGGATGCGGAAGATCCTGAAAGCGTGCTTGGTATGTCAGTGACCCCGGAACAGGCAAAGCCGACACTGCCGTTCTTTTGGTTCAAGGATGCCGAACCAAGCCTTGAGGCGAACGACTTTGTTGAGGGCTTCCTGACCAGCAGCGCCATGTCGGTCGTTTACGGACCTTCCAACTGCGGCAAGACGTTCTTCGTTCTTGATCTCGCCTTGCACGTTGCGTGGGGACAGGAATGGCGCGGCATGGAAGTGGACAGGGGCGCGGTCGTCTATCTGTCTCTTGAGGGCGCACAAGGCGTTAGAAACCGCATTGCGGCGTTCAGACAACATCACGACGCACGCGACCTCCCATTCGTTACTATGCCGCAGCCGGTCAACCTTCTGGACAATCAGGCGGACGTGTCGGCTGTCATCCAGCTGGTGAAACACGTTGCAGAAGAAACCGGCCTGCCGGTTCGCATGGTCGTCATCGACACGCTGTCACGCGCCATGGCAGGCGGTAACGAAAACAGCCCAGAGGACATGACCGCTCTTATTGGTAATTGCGACAAGGTCCGGGACGCTACCGGGACGCACGTTTGCATCGTTCACCACTCCGGCAAAGACGAAGCGCGCGGCGCGCGCGGGCACTCTTCTTTGCGTGCCGCAACCGACACTGAAATCGAAATCAAGCGCGATCCGAACCTGACGCAATCAAGCGTTCGCGTTGCCAAACAGCGCGATTTGGAAGCTGCTGATCCGTTCAATTTCACTCTCAAATCTATCGCCTTGGGCACCAACCGAAGAGGCAAAGATGTGACCTCCTGCGTGGTTATGGAATCGGACGATACGGTTGTTTTGGCACGCTCCGAAAACACCTTGAGCGGCAAGGAATTGGAGGCACTGAACTGCCTCACAGAGCTTACCGAAGATCCTGAAATTGACCCCCAAACAGGGGAGATTTCGGCTTGTCCCGTCACGGTTTGTTCCAATCAGTGGAAAGCGGCCCTTGGGACAAACGGGACAATCAGCCGGGACAACAACGAGACAGCTAGAAAACAATTCTATCGCTTGCGCAAGGCATTGCAAAACAAGGGTATTATTCAAGTAGCCGGAGATTTGGTCAGGTTAACGGGACAAGGCGGGACAAGCGATGGGACATGAAACACGGCAAGGTTGGGGAGCGGGACGGACAGGGACACACCCCTTAGGGGGTGTCCCGGTTGTCCCGCCCAGCCCGCGAGAATTCTCATTTTGGCTAAAACAGGCGGGACGGAAATGACAGACGAACAGATTGAAGCGGTGCGGGCGGTGGGCAAGGGGCAGAACCGTTCTTCTGCCGTCATGCAACAGCGCAGTGAGCCACACGATTCGCTGGACGACTTCCCCACACCGCCATGGGCGACACGGGCGCTATGCGAGTGGTTGCTATCTGAGGGTTATGCACTCGACGGTATGGAGGTGCGTGAACCTGCTGCAAATCGGGGGCACATGGTTCGGCCCCTGTCTGAGTATTTTGGAGCTGTGCGCGCCAGCGACATTCACGATTATGGCGCGGGTTTCCCGGTCGAGGATTATTTGTTTGGCACATTACCCGAGACGGTTGACTTCACTTGCACAAATCCACCCTTCCGGCTTGCCGAGCAGTTTCTGGAGCGGATGATCGATACGAGCGCTGTCGGTTGCGCAGTCATTCTCCGCAGCGCGTTTCTCGAAGGCAAGGGCAGGTATGAGCGTTTATTCTCCGTCAATCCCCCAAGTTACATTTTGCAGCACGTTGAGCGCGTTCCGATGGTCAAAGGCAGGCTTGATGCAAAAGTTGGTAGCGCCACGGCATACGCGTGGCTCGTCTGGCTGAAGGGCGAAACCGATACGCGCCTGCGCTGGATACCGCCAGGCCGCAAGCGCCTTGAGCGCTCCGCCGACTACCACCCCACCGCAGCTTAGGAAATAAGACATGGCAAAGCCGAAACGGAATTTGGGCGAAACTGTGAAAGTGATGCAGGCCCGCAAGCAGCAATCAGGCAGAGCGCCAGCCAAGACACGGGCGGTGCGGCCAACGCAGGAACGCGAGGCCATGAACGCCACGCAATCCGCTGGTATGGCTGTGCGGGTAGTGCCGGTGATCGATACACTGAAGGCGAGGGGAACCATCACGGAAGACCAGCACGCGGCCTTGAAGCACTATCGGGACACCGCCGATCTGGCCAACAGGTCAGAGATTAAATCTAACCTCGACCGCGAAATAAGGGCTGTGAGCGACGGCAAGCCTAATCTGGCCATCACCATAGCCAAAAGCGAATTGTCGCGCTTAGACGCAATCCTCGGGGATTTGAAGCGCATTTGCGTTGCGGTTTGCCGGGACGATATGAGCCTAACGCAGTGGGCCTGCCAAGAATACGGGGCGAGGGAGTGCACCAAAAAGGGCAAGACGGTAATGGTTCCGCGTGGAAACAAGCAGGGCCATGATCGGATCGAATGGGAGCGGCACTGCCTGATATTCGCAGCGGGGCGGATTATGAAGGCAGGCTATTGACTTACGGGGGGTAATGTGCCACCGCTCACATATTGGTTTTAGTTGCGCCCGCCAGTTAGTCACTGGGCAATAGTATACATGACACAGCATACCCCGATGTATTGTGATTCGCTGGACGAGCGCAGGCGCTTTATGACGCGGCGTGATAGCGCTGAATCGCGTGCTGAGGGGTTAGGTGTTGTGGAATGCGGTCCGTCACTGTTGTCACAGGTGGGCAGGTTAATCGCGGAATCTGAGGATAATGGTGTCTTAGTCCGTGACACTTCGATTGGCGTCTTCACAATTTTCAGAAAATACGCACTCCAATACGGTGAGGCGGAAC
>JAULKR010070327.1:0-11169 GCA_032356305.1 Prasiola linearis | reverse complement strand
GTTAGAGAGCGATAATTTAGCTTAACACTTTAAATTAAATAATAATGTGTATTTTGCGAGCTAAATTGCTCTTTGACACTTATTAACACACTGAAATAGAATTTACATTGTTAATTACCCGTAAAAGATATTTTTTTTACAAAAAAGGTAGTTGTTGCATATATTTTTAATAATTTGCGCCTTTATTTTTATTTTAAGGTACAAGTTGCTTCCAATTTTTTTTAGTGAAGCGTTTTACCAAAGCCGAGATAACCATGAACATCAACCGATTACTCAATTCGGGACAATATCATATTGTCCCTATCCTACTTTATGCGAGGCACACACTGTCTGCATACACATCTAAGTTTTTTCTACAAATTTCAACTTTTAACATTGACGGGAAACCCCAGGGGCTTTCTGGTCTTTCTATTTCGGCTGTTCGTCATTAGAATGAGTGCATAATACCGTAATACTAATCATCAGAATATTTCTTTTCTGATGTATTAATACGCGAAGAAATATCGACAATCTGCTACCAGCGCCTTGTTTGTATTGATAAAGTATTTTACTGATTATTAAAGTGAAGTTTCTCTTACGGAGAAAAACGAAACAGGATTATTAAAATCATTAATTGTGATTTTGTTAAAAGTGAATTTTTTATAAAAAGATTTTTGTTGGGCGCTAACCGATTAGTTTTTTTCAAAATTAAAGTCCCATCCTATTTATTAAAAGTGGTAAATATGAAGAACCGATTACACTACGTTCCGCAGCCCTTAATGCTATTAGGTCTGCTGCTTTTCCTTTTCCAAACAAATTTGTTTGCACAGAATCCCGAAGATGATTTTGTGTTTACCTACGCTGGCGCAGATACGCTTTACGTAGGTGATGATTGTACAACATCTTTATTTACTGGCAATACCGCTAACTGGATATTGAACGGTACTGATGGTAATCCTATACCAACACCTACAGTAGTTCTATCTTCTACTGCTCCCGCTGGTGCACGGGTTACTGAGTTTACTTTCGAGCCAGATTCTACTGGTTTTGCCAGAGAGGAAGCTATTGGCGCGGGTACATCAGTAAGGGTCGTTTATGTAGCTATGCATGACGGTGGAACTGGCGGCGGTGGTTCAGTGACCGCCTATTTCAATTTTCCAATTGTAGTAGTAGATACGCTCGCGCCCCAGTTGACTGTTGATGCCAATATCGCAGTGAGTTGTGTAGACGAAGTGCCGCCCATGTCACTTACTCCAGTAGATAATTGTGATGGTATTCTACCTGATGTGCCATCGTCTGATATTATTACGACTCCTTTTGATAAATGTACCGAAGGGGAAATTTTGCGTACTTGGACAGCGGTAGATAGTGATGGTAATTCACGTACCGTCCAGCAAAATATTGCGGTGCTGCCCGACACGGAAGCACCAGCGTTTAACTATACGGTACGTGACTTAGAGGAGGATTGCGATGATGCTGGCAGAATCGGATTTGATGCTTGGATATCAAACGAACGATTCAATATTATGGACAATGCCACAGAAAACTGTACTCGCCCAACACTTACGGATGATGCGGCAAGTTCCGTAACTACAACTTGTAACGAGCCAGTCGTAATTACCTTCACACTGACTGATAGTTGTGGAAATGCGGCAAGTATGATGGGTAGTTATACCATAATCGACACGATTGCTCCAGTGATTACGCCCGTCACACCAGATACAATAAATATTTCCTGTAGTGACCCCGTTCCAATTGTTCCACCAGTAAGTGCTTTGGATAATTGCACAACTACTGTTACGCCCATTTTTACAGAAACGCGTAATCCAGAAGATGATGGAGCAACGGTTTCCTGCGGAGATTTTACCTATACCTTAACTCGAACTTGGACGGCAACCGATGACTGTGGCAATTCCAGCTCTGTTCAACAAATCGTTAACGTAAGTGACGAAGATCCACCTGATTTTACTCGCCCTGCTGATATTACTTTCTATGAATGTGATGTGAATATTAATAACCTGAGCCTCACTGGTTCGGGTAGTAGCGCGATGGATAACTGTGATCCTAATCCGATTATTCGTTTTGAGGACGATACTATTTCTATGGATTGCGCTTACTCTTATGTAGTAGAGCGTAGCTGGATGGCAGTGGATGAATGTAATAACGTAATTACTAAAATTCAAACCATCACAGTACAAGATACGATTGCACCTACCTTTATTGTACCGCGCGATACAACGGTAGATTGTCGGGCTGCCGATAGCTTAAATGTAGTGGGCGAACCGACCATGATCATGGATAATTGCGACCCCATGCCGATGACAACTTTTGTAGATGCTTTTGGTGCGATGGGTTGTGCGAATGGCGATACAATTCGCAGAATTTGGCGGGTAGAAGATGCCTGTGGAAATATTAGTCGTCAGACACAATTACTATTCGTGAGTGACGAAGATGCGCCCGATTTTTTAGTTATGGCGCAAGATACGACCGTTGATTGTGCGGATTCTTTGACAATCGATGATCAATTTAATGCCTTTATTGAAAATCACGGTGGAGCAGATGCCAACGATAATTGCTCGGCAGACTCAACGCTAACGTGGTTAGCATTTAATACTGGAACTTCTGACCCCGCGTCTTTACCACGTTCAGATTGTGCAGACAGCGAAGGAATATATCGAACCCAAACGGTAGATTTTATTGTGGAAGATCAGTGTGGAAATCGCGATACGACGACTTCTACTTTTAATGTAGTCGATACCGCTCCGCCCGTCTTTACGGACTGTCCTTCCGACACCACTATTTTTGTTACTGACCCCCTAGTCTGTGGTGCCAATTGGCGTATCACGCCGATTCCAATTGTAGATGAATGTGGTGTAAGAGAGATGCCCGTCAATTCTGTTTTTAGAACAGTTGATATTACTTCTGACGATCCTGGTAATCCAGACGTACCCGTTGATACGATTGAAGTTAGCTTTTTTGCTTTAGCTCCGCCTTTCTTTCCTAATGGAGATGCCGAGTTAACCATTCGCCTCAATAATGCAGATGCGGAACAGCCGACTGAATTTTATAATGTCTATGGAGAAGACGGTGTATTATTAGGTACGACCGAGCCTACTCCTACGCAATGTGATACTTCTACTACCGTCATTACCAATATTAGTGCCTTACAACTTAGCCAATACGCAACGGACGGACGAGTCGTATTCTTGTTAGTACCTAATGTACCAGCAG
The DNA here is from genome assembly GCA_032356305.1 of Prasiola linearis. Lineage (NCBI taxonomy): Eukaryota > Viridiplantae > Chlorophyta > Trebouxiophyceae > Prasiolales > Prasiolaceae > Prasiola > Prasiola linearis. The sequence goes on along the minus strand of JAULKR010070327.1, from coordinate 7,959 downwards.
GGATGACGGGCGACTTTGCGATTAATGATATTTGTCCAGGTGCTACTTTGGATATAAAATTAGAATATACATTAAGTAGTCCCGATGGAGTAGAATATCAGTTGAGTGTAAATGATGAAGAGCCTTACAATTTCCCTTATCCAAGTTTCAATCCCTTACTGCCCGTGGGCGATAATACGATTAAGCTATTTGCAGAAGATTGTTCGGGTAACCGCGATAGCTGTGTTTATGTGGTAACGGTAGTAGATACCATTCCACCAGCATTGACTTGTAATGGTAACCAGACGGTCGCCATTGACGATGCCAGTTGTACCGCAGCATTTACCGTTCCGTTGCCTCTGGATATTTTTGATAACTGTGAAGCAGGGATGGCTTATAACCAATCGCAACCAACGGGTTCTGGAAGTAGTGCGTTTATTACGTTTTCACAAACACCAAATATTCCCCAATTTGTCGCGGACGAAAGAACATACACCTTTACGGGAACTGCCGCAAATGCAGTCGGTGATGTAAGTTTGATTGCAACCATCCGTGCTAATATCGCTGGTCCAAACCGCTTCTTCACTTTAGTCGGGGAGGACGGAACGGAACTGGGAAGAACCTCTACTAACGGACGTTGTGATACTACCATCGTTTCCAGAATTAACGTACCAGCTCCATTATTCAATCAGTACGCTGCCGATGGACAAGTTTCCATCACAGCGCGACCACAACGACAATTTCAATCAGGTAGAAATTATATCACACCGTGTTTCGTTCCTGCTGTGCAGATGGACGGCGATGTGGATAGCGTGAGTACTTTCCGTTTGAGACTTAGATATCAGGGTGTCAATCCTGAATTTACGATAGCGGGCGCGACCACTGTTCCGCTGACGCAAATGATGCCTCCACAAGTGACGCCGACGATTAATTTAAATGTAGGAGAAAATATTATCACCTATTTTGTAGATGATATTTATGAAAATCGGGGTAGTTGTTCTGATACTATTACGGTAGCAGATACCATTCCGCCCGTTGCGCTGTGTCAAGGTACGACGGTATTTATCAATCCTTCTGGCACGATCAACGATACAATAATGGTATCGGAAATTGATGCAGGTAGTTCAGATAATTGCGGTATTGCAAATATCTCGGTAAGCCCAAATGTTTTTGGCTGTGATTTAATCGACCAAGATACGGTGATGGTGACCTTGCGCGTAGAAGACCTTTCGGGAAATGTCTCCACGTGTCAAGCGCCGATTCGAATTGTCGCACAGAAACCAGAACCGACTGCCTTTGTGGGTGATTGTGCCAATAGCGATACGTTATTTTTGTTTGCTAATCCTCCCGCTGCTCCTGGCGGTATCGTTTATACTTACGAATGGGAAGGACCCAATGACTATCGTTCTGATGTACAGGATCCAGTTATCACTAATGTAAATGACGATTTTGCTGGCACTTACACCGTTACCATTACTGGTATTACGGGTTGTATGGCGACGGGTATTGTCGAAGTTAACGCGGACGATATTCAATTAAGTCCATCTGTAATAGCACCTGACGTCATTTGTTCTAATGAAGATTTGGTACTAACCACCAGAAATATTCCTAACGCAAATTACGAATGGTATAGCGGTACGCCTGACGATAGTCAGCTATTAGCAACAACGGCAACACCGATGTTTACGGTACAAACGCCGCCAATTGGTACGTTGTCTTACTTTGTAATTGTGGTACAAACGGGTTGTTCCGTACAGCCATCGGAGGTCAAAGAGATTACAGTAGTAGAGCAGCCCGAAGCTGTGGTTAATGAAAGTAATATCACGATTTGTGAAGGCGAATCGATTACGTTACAGACTTTTGTAACGGGTGACGATATTCAATATATCTGGACTGGACCAAACGGATACACTTCTAATTTACAATTTCCACCAGTTATTGAAAATGCGACTTCGATTAATGCTGGCGTTTACCAATTAGTAGTGTCGCGTGACGACTGTCGTTCTGAACCTGCATCTACGGCAGTTAATATTTTAGAACGTCCGATGCGTCCGCAGGTTTCTAACAACGGACCAGTATGTGAAGGCGAGGAATTGACATTGACTACTAATATCACCAATGCAAGTGTTTACACTTGGGTAGCACCTGATTTTACGGAAAGAACAACTAACGTTCCTACCTTAACTATCACTACTGCTGCCAGCGACAATGGTAACTGGACCGTTTTTGTGACGCGCAATACTTGTGATTCACAAAATTCTGAACCGACTAACGTACGCGTCAATCCGCTACCAAATTTAGTAGTTTCCTCCGATCCGAATCCAGCTTGTGAAGGTATGGATGTACAGCTGAATGCTTCACCAACTTTAGATGGAGCAACTTACCAATGGACTGGACCTAATATGTTCACCTCTGCTTCGCAAAATCCAGTTTTACGAGATGCGCGGATTGCAGACAATGGATTATATACGGTAACCATCACGACACCTGCGGGTTGTACGCGGATGCAGACTTTAGAACTGGAAGTACAGAGCGGTATAGAAATCACTGGTATTACCAACGATGGTTCTAATTGTTTAAATGGACCAACTGACATTCGCTTGTCAGCGTTACTTTCCCCAGCGGATGATAGTACATTTAATTACGAGTGGCGCGGACCAAACGGAAATATTATTTCGATGGATTCGGTTGCTATAGTAAATAACGCTTCACAAAATAATAATGGAACGTACACACTCATTGTATCTAATGGTACGGGTTGTAATTCGGCTACCGCATCTACAGTAGTCAATGTAACCGATCCGCCAGCACCACCAAACTCTCCGCAGTTTAATGTAAGCACCATGCCGCCATTCTGTGAGGGCGACTTAATTACTTTAGAAACAAATGGTTATAGTGGTCAGGTAGAATATATTTGGACGACACCACTAGGAACAATAAATACTGAGACACCTTCTTTAACGATAGAATCGGGTGTACCCGCAAACACAGGTGCATACTCCGTAGCCGTCATGCAAAATGGCTGTATTTCTAATCGCTCGGGCGAAACCAGAGTCAACGTAACGGCAACGCCAGTGGCGATTGTGACCAGCAACAGCCCAGTTTGTGCAGGTACTGCTATTTCTTTGGAAATGGCAGCAGTGGAGGGTACGAATGTCACTTACTCTTGGACAGGACCAGTAGGATTTACCTCCTCAGTAAGAAATCCAGTGATTGCTCCAGCCAACGAAATGAACGAAGGAACTTACATCGGTACTATAATAGTAGATGGTTGTCCTTCGATGGCAACTTCCACGGAAGTTATTGTCAGCCCTGCACCGAGTTTACCAATTGCAACCAGCAATGGTCCAATTTGTATTGATGATGAAGACGGGACGCTAATCCTTGCAGTAACGCCTTCTTCGGCTACACCAGGTGCGATGTACACATGGTTTGATAAAGATGAAAATCAATTAGCACCTGCATCGCAGTCGCTTACTTTGATTATCACTGACTTTAGTGGTTACACCGATGGAACATTCCCATTCTCTGTTGCTGCTGAAATAGATGGTTGTAGCTCCACTAGCGCTCAGCCAATTATGGTACAAATAAATACTATTCCTGATAATACTGCCTTTGCGGGAGATGACCGCAACGTTTGTGAAAACGAATCAGTCACCTTAAACGCTACCGTACCTACTGCTGGTACAGGCACGTGGACTTTAGTAGAAGGCTCAAGTGCAGGAGTGACCATCGCCAATCCTAGTCAGGCAACAACTACGGTTGCTGGTTTGGTAGGAGGTAATACTTACACATTCCAGTGGACATTATCAAACGGCGCGTGCACTGGTTACTCTTCTGACCGTATCATATTGACCGTTGATAGTGTAGAACAAGCGGATGCCGGTGATGATATTGATACTTGTGAAGTGTCTTCTGTTTCTTTAGCTGCTAACCCACCTGCTTCGGGTGAAGGAGAATGGTCGCAGCCAAATGTACAAGCTCAATTGGGTGTAAATATCGTTGACCCTAACGATCCGAGTACCGAAGTGATGGGATTAGTACCAGGCAATCAATATATATTTACGTGGACAATTTTTGATAATGAATGTGCTGAAACGATGGACGATGTTTTGGTATTAGTAGCATCAGGCGTAGCGTTTGCAGGAAGTGACTTTTCTGCCTGTGGAGATGGTTGTGTAGAATTAAATGCTACCGAATCTGCAAATAACGATGGTCGTTGGTCTTCGCCTAATGCGGATATTACTTTCACCGACCGTAGTAATCCGAATACTATCGCTTGTGGTCTGCGACCTGGTGATAACCGATTGATTTGGACGATTAATGGTGGTGCTTGTGGTGACAATTCGATTGATGAAGTCATCATTACTTACACCGATGGACCAACTGCCGTGGCGGATGAAATCATTGTTGAAGTAGGTGGTATTATCGATTTCGATGTAGATTTCAATGATATTGTTATTGGTGATTTTACCGTAGCAATAACAGATGCACCCAACAGCGGTACAATTACTGAAATCGAACCTGGCTTCTATACTTACGCTGCCAATCCTTCTTTTATCGGTATTGATGAATTGACTTACGAAATTTGTAACATTGGTTGTGAGTGTTCTTCGACTACCGTTAAATTCTTTGTCGGCAATGTTAGTCGCTGTGTTGCACCATCCATTTTTACACCAAATAATGATGGTATTAATGACACATTTGTTATTCCATGTTTGAATGATGCAGTGAATTTTCCCGAAGCGGAAGTTTCTATTTTCAATCAGTGGGGAGATGAAGTATTCCGCAGAGCAGCATACAAAAACGGCTGGCGCGGTACTTACGACGGCGAAGATTTACCAGAAGGTACTTACTTCTATGTGATTGAATTTGCCGATGGCAGCGAACCGATGAGCGGTTTCGTCCTCATTCAGCGTTAAAAATTATCAAGAATTGTAGCAATGAACAATGAATGATGAACTCATGCTGTAATGGTTGATAGGCAATTTTGCTTAGCGAGCCGTTCATAGTTCATCATTCATAGTTCATCGTTAAATAAAACCATTACCGATTATGAAAAAAATTACTACACTTTTGTGCTTTTTCGTATTGCTGGGGTTGACGGCAACTGCACAGCAAGATCAGCAGTACACGCAGTTTATGTTTAATAAACTGGGGTATAATCCAGGTTACGCGGGTAGTCAAAACGCCGCTTGTATCACTTTCATCAACCGTAACCAATGGTTAGGTTTGGATGGCGCGCCCAATACACAAGCACTGACTTTTAATATGCCAGTTTCTAACCAACGCGTAGGTGTTGGTGCTAATATCGTTCGCAACACGATCGGTATTTCTGAAAATATTACAGTGGATGCGGCATATTCTTACCGTATCCGTATGGGTAATGGAATGTTGGGATTGGGTGTACAGGCTTCCGTGCGTTTACTGCGTAATAACTACGGTGATGTAACGGCAACGCAGCCCATTGGCTCAGATCAGGCGATTCCGGTAGGTTTACAAAGTAAGTTTGTTCCTAACTTTGGAATCGGTGCTTACTACACCGCAGAGAATTTTTACGTAGGTATTTCTATGCCGCGCTTGCTGCAAAACAATATTGATTTTGCGGACGACGACGCGGTTATCTCGCGTGAAGTGCGTCACTTTTACGCAATGGGTGGATTATTATTGCCGCTAAGCGAAAATTTGAAATTGCAACCACAAGTATTGCTAAAATACGTAGCGGATGCGCCTTTCGATGCCGATGTTAATTTGAATTTAGTTATCTCTAATCGCTTTACCATTGGAGCATCATACCGTTTGGGTGGTTCTTCAGTAAGTGGTGCGGGCGAATCCATTGATATTTTACTGGCAGCTCAACTTTCTGATAATATCCTATTCGGAGTTTCTTACGATATTAAGCTGTCTGATTTACAAGACTATAATAGTGGTAGTATTGAAGCGGCAATTCGTTACTGTATTGGAAATACTTCCGATGTAGAAGAATACTCAAATCCACGCTTTTTCTAAATTAGAAAAACGTTTTAGAGCTTGGAGCTTTTCAAAAAGCTCCAAGCTCTTTTTTTGAAAAAACTCCAAGTGTTCTTTCTTGAAAAAAGACCAAATTTATTCCTACCTATAAACAAACCTGTAATGAATTTTCCTAAACTCATAGTTTTGGTCTTGTCTTTACTAATGGGCAGCAGTGTGCTGTTGGCACAGAAGACATCTAAGTCCAAAGCCGCCGATAAACTCTACGAAAAGGGCAACGTTCCTCGCAACGTAGTCATTAAAAATACAAATCAAATTAATACCGAACATCTTGAATTTTCACCTACCTTTTACTCTACGGGTTTGGTTTACGTGTCTTCCCGTCAGGAAAAAGGACCAGTGGATAAAAAAATCGGAGAGACCTTTTTTCAATTGTATTACGCCGATACCGACCGTAATGGGATGCCGACCAAAGGAGAATCTTTTTCTTCTACGGTAAATTCTCAATTGCACGAAGGACCCGTTTCTTTTGATGAAAAAGGAACAAAAATGTACTTCACGCGCAACAACATGAAGCGCGGTTTTGCGGAAAAAGATAGCAAGGGAAATGTGCAATTACAAATCTGTGAAGCGACTAAAGGATTGTATGATTGGAAGGACATTAAAGTACTAAAATTTAATAGCGACGAATATAAATGCGCGCATCCTTCGCTGAGTAAAGATGGACAAAAGTTATATTTTGCTTCCAATATGCCTGGCGGTTTTGGCGGAATGGATTTATATGTAGTAGAAAGACAGGGTGATGATTGGTCTGCACCGCAGAATTTAGGACGAGGTATTAATACCGAGAAAAACGATTTATTTCCTTTTATTCACCAGAGCGGTTCGTTGTTCTTTGCTTCAGAAGGACATGATAGTTACGGTGGATTGGATATATTTATGGTCGATTACGCAAGTGATTCCAGTGGAGTAGTGCAGAATTTACAAACGCCATTTAATTCCGTAGCGGATGACCTGGGATTTATTTTGGATCGTGAAGGTACACGAGGTTATTTTTCATCTAATCGCGAAGGCGGTTTTGGGAAAGACGATATTTATATGTTTGAAGCCTCGGAAGGCATCAAAGGCGTAGAAGCGCCAAAGTTTATTCCTTCTATGATTACTGCGCGCGATGCTAATACTTTAGAACCCATTAATCAAACGGCTATTCGCGTTTTTGAACGTGCCGCTGATGGATTTATTGAAGGTGATAATATTTATGACTTGCAACTGTTACCTGATTCGGATGGAGAATTAACCATGAAATTGATTCGTAAAAAGGATGCAGATTTGGGGGAACCCAAAATAGTTACAAACCCTGACGGAGAAGCCGAAACTGAATTTAAAGGCGACCGTCAGTATATTATTTTGGCTTCCAAGGAAGGTTACACACCCGCTGAAATGACGTTTTCCACCGTTGGGAAAACCGAGCCACAAAAAATCGAAATGCTGCTGGAACCGACTGCTTGTTTGACGCTCTATGGCAAAATCAGAAGTACGCCCTACAATACGGCTGTTCCCAACGCTACGATTAGAGTAATTAACGGCTGCGATGGTACCGAAGAAGTACTGCGTTCCAATGTCAATGGAGAATTTGAAACTTGTCTGCAACGCGGTTGTGATTTTACCGTTCGAGCAACTCAAGTAGGTTATGAAGATGGTTCAACGCAAGTTTCTACTGTAAAAATTCGCGGTAGCCGCTCATTACAAACGGAAGTCTTAATGAAGGCTTTTACCAACGATATTATTAATGAACCGATTCGTACGGGTACTATCATTGTATTAGAAAATATTTATTATGATTTTAATAAATCCAGTATTCGCTCGGGTGCAGCGCGTGAATTAGATGCATTAGTGGAATTGATGAATCAATATCCAAGTATGGAAATTGAAATGATTGCGCATACGGATGCTCGTGGTTCAGCAAAGTACAATCTGGATTTGTCCCTTCGTCGCGCAGAGTCGGCAAAG
>JAULKR010070216.1:0-11170 GCA_032356305.1 Prasiola linearis | reverse complement strand
CCGCCCTCGCCGCCGAACGTGAAGGTGCCCATGGTCACCGCGGAGATCTTCAGGCCGGTCCGGCCGAGGTGTCGGTAGTGCATGGCGAGGGGTGCCGCGTCGGGAAGGGGTGTTCGACTCTACGGCACGGCGGACCCGGCGGCAGGCCCGACAGGCTCGGCGCGCCCTGCACGCACGGCACGCACGGCGGCCAGCCGCTCGCGGATGCCGGCGTGCGCGCGCTCGTCGATCGGGTAATCGCGCATCACCCACAGGGCCGCCAGCTTGAAGCCGATGCACGGTGCGCCGTACAGGATGCCGAGCCAGGCGAGTGCTGCCGGCGGGTTCGGCACGCCCGCCTCGAACCCGCCGGCCTCCAGCAGCGGGAAGGCGATGCCGATCGCCAGCGCGTAGGACAGCTTGCTGGCGGTGCCCCACAGCGCGAAGAACAGGCCCGGACGCCGGTAGCCGGACTCCAGCTCGTCCCAATCGATCACGTCGGCGTTGATCGAGGCGGGGATGGCCAGATCGCTGCCGGCGGCGAAGCCGGTGACCAGCACCACGATCCAGAACAGCTGCGCGTTGTCCGCATCGATGAACGGCGCCGCCACGAAGAAGGCGCAGGCGAGCAGGATGCCCGCACCCCAGGCCCGTTGCTTGCCGATGCGGCGACTGACCATCACCCACACCGGTACCGAGACGGCGGCTGCGATGAAGTAGGCGAACAGCATGGGACCGGCGAGGGTCGGCTGCTCCAGCCGATGGGTCACGTACAGCAGGAACAGCGTGGCCGGGATCGCGTTGCCGACCGCGTTCAGCAGGAACGCCAGCAGCAGTTGCCGGAACGGGTTGGCCGTCGTCAGCAGCGGGCGCATGGCCCGGAACGGACGGACAGGCGATGCGGTGGTGGCGGTGTCCGGCACCACGATGCCGGCCCACACGCCGCTGCCCAGCAGCGTGATCACCACCAGCACGGTGATCGCCGCGAGTGCCGGCGCGGCATCCTCGACCCCGTACACGGCGACCAGCACCAGGGCTGCCAGCGTGCCTGCCAGTCCGAATGTGGTGCGCGCACCGCTGATGCGCGAGCGCTGGTGGTAGTCCGGCGACAGCTCGGCGCCCCAGGCGGCCATCGGCACCAGCGCCACGGTCCCCGCCAGATAGACCGCCACGGTCCAGAACAGCAAGTAGCCCGCCCCGACGCCGTCGGGCGGCACGAACAGCCGCCACACCGCCAGCGCCACGAACGGGGCCGCGACCAGCACGAAGCCCTTGCGCCGGCCGATGGCCGGGTCGGCCCGGTCCGACAACCAGCCGACCAGCGGGTCGGTGACCGTGTCGACCAGACGCGCGACCAGCAGCAGCACACCGACCAGCGACAGCGACAGCGCGGTGTTCTGCGCGTACCAGGTCGGCACGATGACCTGCAGCGCGATGAAGGCCGCGGCGTAGGGCAGGCCCAGGCTGCCGTAGGCGGCCAGCCGGGCCACCGGCAGGCGCGCGCGATCGCTCGCGCGGCCGTCCCCGGGCAAGGCGTCGCTCAGAGCCCGAGCGGCGGCTGCAGCCGCGCGGTGCCCATGAACAGCGGACTGTCCTTGGTGTTGTCGACGTCGTCGTTCACGCGCGCGGGGTGGAACCAGCCCCATTTCACATCGCGCTCGCCGCCGTCGCGATCGTCGTCGATCTGGATCTCGAACCCGAAGGTGCGATCGACCTCGATGCCGGCGGCCGCCAGATCTATGCGGATCTCGTAGAGCTGCTGCGCACCGTCGCACAGGCAGGTGACGACCTCGAAGGCCTCCGGCTCGAGCGGTGCGGAGCGGAACCCGACCAGGAACCGGCCGTCGTCCTCCCCGGTACGGTTCGGCCGCGCTTCGCCGAACACCGTCAGCGGGAAGATGATCTGCCGGTCGTCCACACCGTCGTATTCCTGCTGCCGGCTGTTGTCGCCGTCCCAGAAGATCTCCGCCGCATCGTCGTTCCACACATCCGGACTGGAGTCGCCGAACGGGGTCTGACCGTTCACCCCTTCGCCGAACACCAGCAGGTACAGGTTCTCGCCATCGTGCATGCCGCCCCAGCGGTACTCGGTGGCACCGTCCAGGCGCACGGCGCCCTGGTCGATCATCAGGTTGTCGATGGCCAGGCTCAACCGGTCGCGGTCGCGGAACTGCGCACGGTTCCAGATGTCGTCGAAGTCGCCGTCGATGGCGGGCGCATCCGCTGGATCGATGAACGGCAGCAACACCCGCGCGGAGTCGGGACCCGGATCGGCATCGTCGAACGGGTCGGTGTTGGCGATGCGCTCGGACAGGTTCGAGAAGCCGTCCACATCGATGTCGAATCCGACGCCATCGGTGCGGTAATCCTCGGGAAACACGCGAATGGAGCGGTCCCGGTCCACCGAGGCGAGCGCGATGCGGAAATCGGCCAGCCGCAGCTGCTGGAAGCCGATGCGCTCGATCCACACGATCTCGATGTCGGCGGGCTCCCCTTCCGGCACCACCAGGCTGGAGCGCCACCCGGCCGCGGTGCGCTCGATGTCCTGCCGCTGCCGGTTCACGCTGACCCGCGGTATCAGGTTGTCGGGGTCCACCGCGCGCGTGCCCAGCAGGGGCGGCACCACCAGCGACAGCTGCCCTTCGGCATCGAGCGTCGAGGCCGTGCCCTCGTCCCGGGTATCGCACGCCACCAGCGCGCACGCCATCCAGGCCAGCGCCGCGGCCGAACGACGGGCGTGCGGTCTCATTGCGGCACCGGCGACTGGAAGGTGATGACCACCTCGCACCCGTCATCACCGCACTCGCTCGGTTCGTCCCCGTCGTCGCCACCACCCGAGGAGGCCAGCCCGGTGATCAGCCCGACCGCCAGCGCACCGAGCACGTAGTAGACCACCCGCGACCGGGCCACCGTGGCCGGCGGGCTGTCCACCGGGGTGGCCAGCGGCTCGCCACCCTGGATGCGCCGCACCAGCGGGTCGAAGGCGAAGCCGCGCACCGTGCGGTTGCCGCCCGCGTCGCGGGCCTGCAGGTAGTACTCGATGGCGCGCGATTCCAGGTTCGAGGTCGGCACGCGGGCATTCCACACCGGTGAGCCCGGCACCGCGGTCATCTCGACCGACGAGTAGCCGTCCTCGCCCGAGAATCGCCAGAACAGCGTGACCGCGGCGAGTTCGGTGTCGTCGGTGACCTCGGCGCTGAACAGCTGGCGGTAGGCGGCCGGCGCCTCCACCATGACCTCGTGCCGGATCAGCGGCGGGTCGACATCCAGCTCGTCGAAGGCGACCGGCTCCAGCGGTTGCGCCAGCACCGCCTGCCAGAGCTGTCCCAGCACCAGCAGCGACGCCAGCAACGGGCGCGATGGCCATGACGGCCATGACGGCTTGACGGGCCCGTTCGACAGGTGCTGCAGGAAGCGGCGAACGGGCATTCTGACGTCTACGAATCCTTCGAGGATGAGGGGTGCGAAACGGGTGCCGGGCCGTCGCACGGCATCGTTATAGTACCTTGACACCGGCTGGCGGCACCGGCGCGACCGTTTTCGTCGGCCACGCGAACGACTACGAACGACCTCGTCATGGAGACGCCTGTTGAACATCCAGCCTCGACACCTGAAGCGCTGGCTGCCGATCGCGGCCCTGCTGCTGGTGGCCCTCGGCGTCAACCTGGACCGGTTCGGCATCGACCTGGAGCGGCTCGCGGGCGGCTCCGGAGACAGCGCCGGCAGCGGCGCCGAACAGCGGCTGCCGACCGATGCCGGCCAGCGGCACGCCGGATCGCAGTGGTCCACCACCGATCCGAACATCAACCTGTGGCACGTGTTCGAGGGCGAGATCAACCGCTCGGGCAAGCCGGTCGGCTACCACGCGCGCCCCGATGGTCGGGACCCGGCCGGGGCGCGCGTGACCCGGGTGCGTGACCAGCCCAACCGGGCCGGGGTCTACACCGCCGACATCGAGATTCTCGACGGCGACGTCTGGCGCAGGAAGTTCTCCAGCTTCTTCCCCGACGCCCTGAGCCGCGACGAGGTGGTGCGCGCCATCCTGAACGCCCACGCCAGGAGTCCGGATCCGGGCGCCCAGCCGTTCAGCGGACCGTCCGGGCTGGGGTTCACCATCCAGGGTTACACCTCGGGCCGTGGCGGCATCAACACCGCCTATCCGGTGTACACGCGCTAGGGGCCTGCCGGTGCGGCACGGATGTCGCAGGCGGCACGTTCATGAGAGAGCGCCGCTTGCCCCCGTTGCCGACCCTGTTCGCAATCGCCTGGCTGGCCATCGCCGGCGTACCGGCGGCGGCCCAACAGGACGTCGCTGCAGGTACGGACACGGGCACGACTCCGGCCGCCATCGACGTTTCCGCCGAGTCGCAGGAGGCGACACGCGCCACGCTGCAACGCCTGTCCTACATCGAGAGCGTGGTGGCACGCCGGCTGGCGGAGCGCGACGCGTTGAGCACGCGTCTGGAGATGGCCACCGAACGCGAGACCGCGGAGCTCGTCCGCCAGGTCGACGCGCTGAACAACGACATCGCCACGCTGCGCCGGACGCTGGAGAACCTGGCCACCGGCGGGGTGGACTCCAGCGTGTTCGAGCGTGCGGACCAGAAGCGGGAGGACGGCGACTGGCGCGAGGACATCGCGCTGATCGCGCAACCGGTGATCGACAGCCTGAAGGACATCACCGAGAAGCCGCGGCGCATCAAGGCGCTCAACGACGCGATCGCGGTACGGCACGACGAACTCGAGCTCGCCACCCGGGCCCTGAAGGAGCTGCAGCCGGAACTGTCACTGGTCGATGAGCCCGCGCTGGAGGCGAGCCTGCGACGCATCGCCGAGCGCTGGCAGAAGCGTGCCGACGATGCCACCGCCGCGATCGACATCGCCCGTTTCCAGATCGCGGGATTGCGCGGCGACAAGCCGGTGTGGCGCACGGTCTGGGAGGCGCTGGTGCAGTTCGCCACCGGGCGTGGCCTGACCCTGCTGCTGGCGGCGGGCGGGGCTGCGGCGGTGTGGTTCGGCACCCGCTTCGCGCTGTCCGGCTACCGCCGCACCCTGCTCGACAAGAGCGAGCCGGAGAGCCGCACCCGCTACCGGCTGGCCGTGTACAGTCTGCACGCCTTCACCGGACTGCTGATGCTGGTGGCGGTGTTCGTCGTGTTCTACCAGCGCGGCGACGTGCTGCTGCTGGGCCTGATGATCCTGCTGTTCTTCGGTCTGGCGCTGGGCGCGAGGAACCTGCTGCCGCGCTATGTCAACGAGGCCCGGCTGCTGCTGAACCTCGGCCCGATCCGCGAGGGCGAACGTCTGCTGCTGCACGGTCTGCCGTGGCGGGTGGAGTCGATCAACATGTACACGGTGCTGAGGAACCCGGAACTGCAGGGCGTGCTGCGCGTGCCGCTCAAGGAGCTGGAGCACATGATGTCCCGCCCGGTCGGTCGCGAACCCTGGTTCCCGAGCTCGAAGGGCGACGTGCTGCTGCTGGACGGGGGCCGCCCGCTGGTCGAGGTGCTGGAGCAGAACCCGGACACGGTGACCCTGCGCGAGCGTGGCGGGCAGGTGCACACCGTGCCCAGCGGTGCGTTCTACAACCGCACGATGGTCAACCTGAGTCGCAACGGCAGCTTCGGCGTGCGCTGCCGCTTCGGCATCGACTACGATCAGCAGGCCGAGGCGCTCGACGAGGTGCCGCGCACCCTGCGCACCGCGGTGCGCGCGGCACTCGCGGCGAGCGACCTGGGCGGGTTCGTCGAGGAGGTCGAGGTGGAGCTGTCCGAGGCGGGCGAGTCGGCGCTGCAGTTCTGGCTGTTCGTCACGCTGCAGGCACGCGCCGCCAAGTCGTACTGGCGCGTGCAACGGCTGATGCAGGCCGCCTGCGTCCAGGCCTGCACCGAGCGGGGCTGGTCGATTCCGCTGCCGCGCCTGTCGGTGGTGCGCAAGGGCTGACGGGCGGGCGGCCGTGCTGCGCGGAGCTCAGAACAACGCGTCCTGCTGCGGCACCGGCCAGTCGGGCAGCGGGGCCGGTGCCGCTGCCGGGCCGTGCGCCGCCACCAGCGCCTCGTTCAGCACGGTGTGGAACTGCCGGGCGAACGGCGGGCACAGCGTGTTGTCGGGGCAATGGACCGTCATCGTCACATCGATGCCCTCGCCCAGCCAGGCACGGCAGCGCTGCGCCCAGGCCGTCATCCAGTCCACGTTGCCGGCGAACTCGGGGTGCAGCACCAGGCGCACGTAGCGCGGCGCGTCACCGTGCAGGTCCGGCACCGGCAGCAGCGGCTTCTCGTGCCGCGCGTGCACCACGGCCGGGTGCGCCGGGTCGCCCGCGTACAGCGCACCGGCGTCCAGCACGACCCGTCCGCCGCCGTAGCGCTCCAGCAGCGTATCCAGCGTGTCGCGCGCCTCGCCCGGGACGAAGAAGCCGGGGTGGCGCACCTCCAGCACGAACTCGAAGCGCTCGCGCAGCCGGGCGAACAGCCGGTGCCGGCGCTGCAGGGCCCCAGCGTCCAGGGTGGCCGGGAACTGCACCAGCATCGGCCCGAGGTTGGCGCGCAGCGGCTCCATCGCCTGCAGGAAGGCGTGGAAGTCCTCGATCGACGGCTGTGCCTCGTGGGTGACCGAGCGTGGCAGCTTGAAGCTGAACCGGAAGTCCCGCCCGGCGAGCGTCTCGGCCCAGCCCGCCACCGCGGCGGGGTCCGGTATGCCGTAGAAGCCGGTGTTGCCCTCCACCGCGTCGAACACCGTGGCGTAGCTGGCCAGTGGCGACGGGCTGGCCGAGAAGTAGCGATCGCGCCAGCCGGGAAACGCCCAGGCCGGCAGTCCCAGGCGCAGGCGCCCGGTCGGGGTATGGTCGGCCACGTACCGGTGCCTGTCCTTCACGAAGGGATCCTCATCATGCCGCAGCCGCCCGCACCCTCGTCACCGCCTGTACACGCTTCACGCACCCTCTCGCTGATCCTGGTGGTGCTGCAGTTCGTGCTGATCGCGCTGCTCGTCACCTCTCTGGCGGACCTCGTGCCGCACGGGCTCGCCGATCTGCCCGGCACGCTGTGCCTGCTCGGCTCCCCGCTGCTGGTGGCCAGCGCGTTCGTGGCCATGCAGCGGCGCAACTTCACGGTCATGCCCGAGCCGCGGCGCGACTCCCGCCTGATCGAGCGCGGCCCCTGTGCACGCATCCGGCACCCGGTGTACGCCGCGGTGCTGCTCGGCGGACTGAAGGCGGAACCGGTGCCGGGCGTGTATTGATTCGATACCGCCCGCCGGATGCCGTGCGCTACGCGGGCAACCGTTCCTGCAGGGCCGCCATGTGGGCCGGCGTGGTCTCGCAGCACCCGCCGATGATCGAGGCGCCCGCGTCGCGCCAGCGCTGCGCGGCCCGGGCGTAGCCGTCGGGGTCCAGGTCCTCGCGACGCTGCAGCAGCGCCACCGTGCCGCCCGGGTCCAGATCGGACACCGAGCGGAACGCGTTGGCGTAGACCCCGAACGGCAGGCGCGTGGCGGCCAGCACCGGCAGCGCCGCATCGATCGCCTCCGGCGTGCTGCAGTTGAGCAGCACCGCGTGCACGCCCAGCGACTCGAGCACCTCGATGGCGCGCTGCAGCGTGTCGCCACCGCGCAGGGTCGGGATCGTCCCGGCCGGCGCATCGTCCTGGACCGTCAGCGCCACCCACACCGGCAGGTCGCTGGACAGCGCCGCCTCGGCGGCGATGCGCGCCTCCTGCACCGAGGACATCGTCTCGCACAGCATCAGGTCGGACGCCTCGCGCTGGCAGGCGACGATCGCGCGGTAGGTGCGCCGCGCGATCGTCGGTTCGGGCTGCACATCGGCGCGATAGCTGGCGACCAGCGGCGGCAGGCAGGCGGCGATGCGCACCTGCGCCCGCCCGCTCGCCTCGCGCGCATCGAGCGCGCAGCGTGCACCGACGCGCTGCAGGGCCTCGAACTGCCCCGCCAGGCCGTCACGCTCCAGGCGCTGCGGCGTGACCGTGTAGGTGGCCATGGTGATCACGTCGGCACCGGCACCGATGTAATCCGCGTGCAGCCCGGTGACGTCCTGCGGGGCGCTGGCCAGCACCTCGGTCGACCACAGCGCCGTGGGCGCCCGTCCGTATCTCTGGCGGTGGCGGCGGACCAGTTCCTGCCCCATGCCTCCGTCCAGCAACGTGAGGGGGGCGGTCATGGCGAGGGGATCGAGCAGGGCATCGGGGCACGCTACCTGAGAGGGAGCGCGAGCATCGCACGCCAGCGGCATCGCCGTTCCGTTCCGACAGGCACCGGAACGGGTCGACGATCCATTACCCTGAACGTCTTCGCCACGGTCGATCGCGCAACGGTCGGGGAAAAACCTGATGAACGGTGCGCAAAGCCTGGTCCGCGCCCTGCTCGATGCCGGCATCGAGGTCTGCTTCGCCAATCCCGGCACCTCGGAGATGCACTTCGTGGCGGCCCTCGACCGTACGCCCGGCATCCGCTGCGTGCTCGGCCTGTTCGAAGGGGTGGTGACCGGTGCCGCCGACGGTTACGCCCGCATGGCGGGCAAGCCGGCGATCACCCTGCTGCACCTGGGCCCCGGGTTCGCCAACGGCATCGCCAACCTGCACAACGCGCGCAAGGCCGACGTCGCCGTGGTCAACATCGTCGGCGAGCACGCGCAGCGCCACATCGAGCTCGATGCGCCGCTGACCGCCGACATCGAAGGGCTGGCGGGACCGGTGTCGCACTGGGTGCACACCGCCGGATCGGCGCGGGAACTGGCCGCCGCGGGTCGCGAGGCGGTGCTGCAGGCGCGCCGACCGCCCGGGCGCATCGCCACCCTCATCCTGCCGGCGGATACCGCCTGGGACGAGGCCACCGCACCGCAGGCCGCACTGCAGGCCGCGGCGCCGGAACCGGTCGACCGGGCACCCGACGCCAGCGCGATCGCGCCATCACCGGTCGGCGCCGACCGGATCGACGCCATCGCCGAGGTGCTGCGCGGTGGCGCACCGGTGGTGCTCGTGCTCGGCGGTGCCGCGCTCCAGCCCGGTGCGCTGGAGCACGCCGGGCGCATCGCCGCCACCAGCGGTGCGACCCTGCTGTGCGAGACGTTCAAGACGCGCATGGCGCGTGGCGCCGGGCGGGTGAGCGTGGAGGCGGTGCCCTACGGCGTGCCCGAGGCGCTGGCGCGACTGGCACCGTTCGCACACGTGATCCTGGTCGGTGCGAAGGCACCGGTGGCGTTCTTCGCCTACCCCGACCAGCCGGGCGAGCTGTGCCCGCCCACCGCCGAACGGCATCGCCTGGCGGGCAACGACGAGGACGCCATCGCCGCCCTGCAGGCGCTGGAGGCGCGGCTGCAGGCGAGCGATGCGGACCCGGGCCTGCAGGTGGCGGATCTGCCGGAGCGCTGCGCGGACGGTACGTTGAGCCCCGGCACGCTGGCCAACGTGGTGGCCCGCCTGCTGCCCGGGAACGCGATCGTGGTCGACGAGGCGATCACGCTGGCGCCGGCGCTGTACGCCGCCACCCGCGGCTGCCCGGCGCACGACTGGCTGCAGCTGCGCGGCGGTGCGATCGGTGACGGCCTGCCGCTGGCCACCGGTGCCGCGATCGCCTGCCCCGGGCGCCGGGTGCTGTGCCTGGAGGGCGACGGCAGCGCGATGTACACCCTGCAGGCGCTATGGACCCAGGCGCGCGAACGGCTCGATGTCACGACCCTCATCCTGGCGAACCGCAGCTACGCGATCCTGCACCACGAGATGGACAACGTGCAGGCGAGCAGCGGTCCGGTCGCGCACGACATGATGACGTTGGACCGCCCGGTGCTCGACTGGGTGGCGCTGGCGCAGGGCATGGGCGTGCCGGCGGCGCGGGCGGACAGCGTCGCGGCGCTGGAGACGCAGCTGCGCGCGGCACTGGAAAGGGATGGGCCGTTCCTGATCGAGGCGGTGCTCTGAAGGGCTGTCCCTTGACTACCCCTTGACCCCGCCGTCGGACAGCCCCGACACCAGGTAGCGCTGCGCGACCAGGAACACCACGGTGATCGGCAGGCCGGACAGGATCGCCGCGGCCGCGAAATCGCCCCACAGGTACTGGAACTCGTTCAGGTACAACCGGGAGCCGACCGCCAGCGTCATCTTCTCCTCCGACCGGATCAGGATCGAGGCGATCGGGTAGTCGTTGACGAAGCCGATGAAGGCCAGCACGAACACCACCGCCAGGATAGGTACGGCCAACGGCAGCAGCACGTAGCGAAAGCGCTGCCAGGGGGTGGCCCCGTCGATGATCGCCGCCTCGTCCAGCGCGGGGTCGAGGTTGTCGAAGTAGCCCTTGATGGTCCAGATGTGCAGGGTCAGCGCCGACAGGTAGACCAGCACCAGCGCCCAGTGCGAGTCGATGCCGAGCACCGGCGAGACATCGCCCAGCGAGTCGAAGATCGCGTAGATCGCCACCAGGGCGAGCGTGGTGGGAAACATCTGGATCAGCAGCAGCGCATCGAGCAGGCCGAGCCGGCCCTTGAAGCGCAGCCGGCTGAACGCGTAGGCCGCCACCGTGGACAGCAGCAGCACGCCCACCGCGGCGATCGTGCCCACCTTGATCGAGTTCCACATCCACAAGAGCACCGGAAAGCGCGGTGCCACCACGGTACCGTCCGCACGGGTGTACTCCAGCCCGAAGGCCAGGTACCAGTGCTCCAGCGTCGGATCGCTCGGGATCAGCGCGCCGGTGGAGAAGTTGCCGCTCCTGAGACTGATCGACACGATCATCAGGAACGGGAACAGCAGCACGGCGATTAACGCGATCAGGAACGCGTGCGCCAGCCACTTCTGCCGGCGCAACGCGCGCGGGTCCTCGACGATCATGGGTTCACCTTCGAGCGGCGACGGATGGCGACCAGGTTCAGGTAGGCGAGCGCCCCCACCACCAGGAAGATCAGCAGCGTGATGGCGCCGGCCAGCCCGAACTGCTGACCGGAGTCCTGGAAGGCGAGCCGGTAGGTGAAGCTGCCCAGGATGTCGGTGGAGCCTGCCGGGATGCGCGTGCCGGGAATGTCCGGCCCGCCACCGGTCAGCAGCAGGATCAGCACGATGTTGTTGAAGTTGAACGCGAACGTGGCGATCAGCAGCGGCACGAACGGCGGCACGATCTGCGGCAGCGTGATGCGCAGGAAGCGGGTGAGCGGGCCGGCCCCGTCCAGCGTGGCGGCCTCGGTGTGCTC
>JAULKR010070105.1:0-11172 GCA_032356305.1 Prasiola linearis | reverse complement strand
CAGGCTTATGATCTCCATCAACATATGTGCGACTCTGCGTCAGCACACTTGTCAGGTCGCAAGCCTTGTCCTTGGATAATTCTAACAATTACGTATCAACTTCGAAATGCCAAAGAAACATTCGACATGTCGCTGGCCATAGAATGAGAAGATCATGTGGCAATCGATAGACTAAATGAAAAGCTCACATCGTCAGTTCATTTTAGTCAATAAAGTACGCTATGCGCCAGAGTCGCGCCTGCCGGATTCGAGCATAACACGTTGTGTGGCGATTAGCAAACGCACACGTGACATTTGGTAAGCATTTTCGGTACAGCCTTGCTTGTCATATGAAAGCTATTGGTACGTTTGAGGAAAATTGCTGGCATCAGCTCGGATCCAAAATTTTGAGGTGGCAGTCACGAGATTTAACAGGAGAAACACTCATACATTTAAGAAGCCCAAAACCACCTAGTAAATGAGAGCTCGTCCACTAATTCCGCTGTTTGAAACGGCATTACACTTTTTTGGAATGCAGTATATTGCCGGCAACACTTGCTCTCACCAACCTTCTCGTGTTTAGACCTTTTGCGGACAGCGTGTCGAACGGCCTGTTACTGTAGCTGCGATTGCTACGATAACAGGCTGATGGAAATGCTGCCCGCAAAAGCTTCGTCCTCACCTAAAATATCTGTGGCAGTCGACCAATGAGTGATTCAAAAGAGACCTGGAGTCAAAGGCAAGAGTCGTTGGTGGCGATTTGACACAGAGGCAAAGCTACAACGCTAGATTTGCTTGAAACAACTTGGCCTGTAGACTTTAAGGGACGGCATAATGGCGCTGGGAGACGTCATGCATCTGAGATGGCATCGGTGTGCAGGCGAGCTGACTTTCTCACTCCTCTCATTCTTTACTCGTTCACTCCTTTAATCTCCTTTTACTCTTTACTCTTCACCAAGGAGATGCCCGTCACCATCCTCCGTGGACGATATATATGCCAGAGCTGATCGTACACCAGCGTGAAGGGCACATTTGCCGCCAGTTCCATGTTCCTGGAAGCATGCAGCTGAATGCTACAGCTGATTCTCATAAAGCTGTAGTGTGCTGCTGTCCGTTGATGTCACGACGCTTGCTGGTCGGTGGTGATTGTTCCAGCTGATGTGTTCTCCTGCCGCAGCTGATCATTATCTTACTGCAGCAGATCATGCTGTTACAGCAGCATCTCGTGACGCAGTTTCAGCTCACTGGCAGATGCACTATATGACTCTTCGCTCGATTTAACGATAAGTGCAACGCTACAAAGCACATAATCCTTTGCAAGTCACTCACTCTGCAAATATTTCCGAACAACTTTCGGAAATTGAAAAGCGACCTTTCTACTTCGCCACTGTTCTTAACGCGCACAGTTCACATTCGTCGACCGGTGGTACCGAGGCCGAAGATGTACGAGTGACTCATTGCTTCCCGGAAGCTTGTTCAGGGCAGCGTTCGATCCGACAACTCCATTTTGTCAAGCTTTTTGTGTAAAAGTTCCTGTGAAGAGGTAATTTCTGTGAAGAGGCGGTTCCTGTGAAGAAGCTTCTAGCCACCGACCATTTTGGCAGCCAATTCTTGTGGCTGTGGAGGCTCCTTGATGAAGCAGCTGTTAATGCTCTTAGTATCTCCGCCATAACTTCCATACTAAACCAGCCCTGCGAAAGCTAAGAGGGTACCTTCTCGGCCAGTACCTTTCGAGGGGGCTATGCTAGGAACAATCACTTCATAAGACGGCGCACCAGCTTGCATGAATGCATGAACCAAATTTGCGGTGGATTTAGTTCTGCAAGCCTTTACTCTGAGTCTATAAGTACTCAGCAGAGTCTGATGCGCAACCTGCCCTAGATGAGTAAGGGCAGGTTGGCCAGCTCAATAAACAGCTTGGCAGCTATGCATTGCCTAAATACGAACAGAGAAACCATCGGTCAATAATACTTTGCTGTTCTGCTGGACCTTTATCGCTGGACCACATCATTAGGGTCTCCGCTTTCCGGCCCTTCCAAGTTTTTTGCACAAAGTGTAATTGCTCCCATTGCGTAGTAGGCTCTCGCCAACGGATTTACAATCCGCCCCCATCAGCAAAACTTTACCAATGCTGTTGTTTCGCTTCATATTGAATTTATTTTGAGGGCTCATATGCCTGTGAGGACTCTATTCTGAGGGTGAGCTCTGCCAGAGATTCAAGTCGTGCAACTTGAAGAAGCGCTCATGCGACGTAACATAAGGAAGAGGCCAGCTGAGCCACCCGTCGATGCGGAAGATGCAATTGAGGAATCAGCAGTCGTGCGCAAGCAAAAGAAGCGAAGCGACAACAGCCTTGCATTTTCCACGAAAAAGCCAGATCAGGACAAAGCACAAGTGTTCACGTTCGAGAGCAGTCGAACGCTCCAGCAGACAACAGACCAGCGGGCTACAGCAACGCTGGAAACAGAGACAGACTTTGCGCACGATGCAAGGTATCCATAGTTGCTCTCACTGACGACCTCAAATTTTGCGTGCTGTTAGAAGGCAAATTTCAACGCTGTCTCCTTTTCCTTTCCCTAATCATACGCCTCTTTCTACATGTACAATTATCCTCTAAAAGCTCGACCACTTGCCCATAAACAGTGTTGCAGGGCTCTCCGGGAGCAGGTCCTGGCACAGGCTAACGAGGACGCTGAGTCCGGCACTGCACCAAGCACAGACTACAAGGGCATGAACAACTACACCGACTACAAGAAGGTGCTGCCGGCTACACGCTGATGCCACAAGTCAATCCGTGTTCCTTTTAAACCAAGCTGACTTGGGGAGTGCCGCTGCGCCAATGAATGCACTCCATGAAGCAGTTTTGTGGTATCGCTGATCATCATGACTGCAGGGCTTCAGGAGAGAGCACACAATTGCTTCTGAGAAGGGAGGAGGTCAACATGGACCGTTGCGTGCCAACGTACACGCTCGCGTCTCCTGCCGTTTCGATTATCAGCCCGACATATGCAAAGACTACAAGGAGACGGGGTTTTGTGGTTTTGGAGATTCTTGCAAGTTCGTGCACGACCGCAGCGATTACAAGGGAGGCTGGGAGATCGAGAAGGTGCGACTCGTCACAGATCTTTGCATGGTCCTTTACACACACAGGTTGAAGGAGCCATACAGTTTGAAGAAACCACTGCAGCCTCTCGCTCAATAGACAACATCTGCTAAGTAGCAGGGTGACAGCTGTGCGGCAAAGGACAAGGTGCGGAGCTTGTTTTTTGCAGGAGTGGCAGGAGCAACAGAAGAAGAAGCAAGCCAAAGCGCTAGCCGATTGGGATCCGAATGCTGAGGGAGGAGATGCATCGGCACCAGCAGCCGATGCAAGTGGTGCTGAAAGCGACGAAGAGACCGAGCTGCCGTTCGCTTGCTTCAAGTGTGCTCCGTCCGACCCAAAAAAAGGGAACAGGAGCAAGAAGCAAGGGAGTGAAAGTGTTCGTCTTTGCGCAGTGCTGGCTACAGCAACAAGTTCATGGCTGGAAATTTGTGGTCTTGGTCGATGCTGTCAATTGTTATTAAGTGAGCGTCGAATAGAGCGACAGCTTTATGGCTGAGATCTTGCTGTCGTGGTCGATGCTGTTTTTGTCCTCGAAGGAGAACGTCGAATATGGCTGGGACCTTTCTGTCGTAGTCGATGCTGTCATCTTCCACTGAAGCGAGGTTATACAGCATGTCGAACACTTGCCTGTTACTTTTCCTCTCTTTCCAATGCATGTCTTTGAGTGCGTCATTGTCGTCATCACACAATCAAGACTTTGCTCTGACATACACCCAAAGCGGTCTAGTGAAGGTATCCTTTTCTCATCGGGAGATAAGCACCTGCTGCTTTCCTTCGGCTTGGTATGAGTGTATGCTGGTTTCCTTCAGCTTGTTTTGTGTGTGTGTTTGTGTGTGTTGAAGTCCACGGAGACTCGTGTGGGGTGCTTGATCCACGCGCAATGTCGCATTCAACAATGTCAGCTTCCATCTCCTAAGCATGCAAGACATCCTGCCCTTGATTGAAACCTAATCCTTCTCGTGCTCTACTGCCCTGCAGGTGCAGACGGTCATGGGAGGAGTGTGATGAGCCGGTGGTCACGAAGTGTCAACATTACTTCTGCTCCATGTGTGCGCTGCGTTTGGCCAAACAAAATCACGGTCGCTGTGCAGTGTGCGAGGTAAGACGGTATGCGTACTCCTGAATTGCAGAGGCTTCGTTGCAGCTGTGCACGTTACATCAGGTGACAATTTTGCGAAGGCAAGGTGGCGGCAATGTGACAGACGCACGGCAGACGGGTCTTGTGGAGAGCTTTCCAACAATATTTGCAGGGAAGGAACACGCTATTCCTTAAGCTGTGCCCTTAAAGGCCCTGAAGCTGTTCTCAACCTGTTGCAAGGTACCAAAGAACTTGATTGTACCTCAACGGAAGTAACAACTGTAGCTTGTTGCTTGAGGCTAAATGAGTGGGCGCACCCAATGGTACAATCTCATCTTCAGGAAGCACGACGCTCGTAAGCATCCACGACGGTCCACGGCGGTCGAAGTCTGACATTTCGATTGGATTGATGTTGTGTAGGCACCAACTGGCGGCATCTTCAACGTTGCAGCAGACATTCAGAAGCGTGTCAAAGCAACTCAGAAGGATTCAACAGCTCATTTATGATAGGCTGGCTAATCAGTTTTTCATTTGCTACGAATTCCGTCTGAAAACGCTGTGATATTAAAGATTATCTGTACTCTAAGTATTGTTCATTCGTTTCATTATTGCTGCGGCTGTTTTCCTGTGACATCTTAGGTGAAGTACCTTCTTCGATCAATCTGTACCTGTCAATATGTAGGTACCTATTGTTTCATTAGTACTCCGAGTCTAATAAGAGTCTTATTCCAACCATTCCCAAGATTGGCGAAGTAGGCCGCTGCTTAGTTTGTCAGCGATAGTCACGTTTTCTGACACGTCACGCCTCACTTGCACAGTCAATGCTGGATTAGCAAAAGGACAGTGTTCCATTAGACCTCATCACTACCATGTAAGAACTTATTAGTTCTTTTCCATTTAGTTCGTCTTATGTTGATCATAAGCTTTTGTCCAGCTTACTTTGTGCATGCTGCAACACTGTGACGTGTTAAGCGCCTCAACTTGACAGGGTACGAGAACGCAGCTTAATGTCGCGTGTTACATTGTACAACATTCATGTTGTCAAGGCATTGAAGGAATCTCCACTTGCAGAGGATGCATCCGGCAACTTGCTTGTTTGAACAGGACGTTGTTGGTAGGGTCTTTTCAGCTATGAAATGAATACGGGGGTATAGGTTGCCAGCCAGCAGGGCTGGTCATCTAGGCAGCACTTGACAGACAAATCATTAGCTTTGGCTGGTCGTTCTAGGGAGGATACCTGTCGGACGCAAGGTTGCAACGTTGCTTTGCGAGAAGATCCCTAAGGAAGCTTGATGCCATGTTTGCTGCTACCACCTCAAATTAGAGGCCATTATAACACATGCATTACTAATAGTATTGAATGTAATACCTGCCACTACTTGATAGCTATATACTTGATAGCTATATACGATCATCATATAATGCATGCATGGTGGCAGTGCCTTATGAATCCATCAAAGCTGTGTGCCTTAACTTGAGTAAATCCTCAGTCCAATGCCTCCGCCCACTCCCGAATGTTATTGAGGGAAGTGCCTGACGTGCCGCCCTTCAGAAAAAAGAACGATGTCGATACTCACTGTGCAGTACCCATACTTTGCAGTCTGTGTACTGTACATACTAGATAGAAAATATTTGTACTACTACAATTAAATGTAGTAGTACTAGTACTACAAAGTACTTTGTAGTTTACGCGGTCCGCTGCCAGTGCAGTTCAAAATGTTTTGGACGACACAATACATATTGAGGAGCTGCGTATATGAAACTGACCTTTGCAAAATCGATTTGATTGATATTACACTCTGAGTACTACTATCGCTAGTAGCGAGCTGCTTGTCTTCGTAGTCTGTCTTGTCAACCTGCTGGTTGCTGCATCCGAGGCATGCATGATCATATGAGTCATAGCTCAGAATTCAAAGTGCCACCTCGTAGTGCTCAGAAACGGATTCAACGTTTCTAAATATTTACATGTTAGTATACATTCCTCTTTGTGGACACTGAAATGGCATTCTGTCACGATGCATTCAAGAAGTGTTGCTAACATGTTAACAACCAGTGGTGCCGGCCCGCAATTATTAATCAATATTGTTGATCACACGTGATTATGTACATGATGTCACATGAAGTTCATGGCCGTGAGCCAGCTAGCTGCAGCAGAGCACAAGTGTTTCGACAATACTGAATCTACTAGAATGCCGAAATGATGAATCACATCTTGGAAATTCTCTTGGAAATTCAATCGCATGCGGCTCGGGGCCTGCTAGTCAATAGATCTAGGGCCTATTAGTCTAGAACGAACTACTTGTTGTAGGTACCTACGTAGGCCTACCCAGTACTACTGCTAGTAGCTCGGGGTACACATATGTATACCTACGTAATACGTACCCTAGTAGGGTTGAAGGTGCCACCTTGCAATTGTCATATCCGGTGTCGAATTCGTGTTCACTGGTGTTATTTCTTGTCGTGAACCTTTAAATTGCACTCGAGATGAGCACACTCATGATCATGCAGCATCAGCTGCAAACTTCGAAACTTGAAATCGGCAGCTCACCGTACGGGGGCACGGGGCGTGGGGCAACACAACAGGAATGACTAGAAATTGACATGAGAATTGTACAGCCATCATTTTGCGCGACTATCTTCGTGTGAAGCTTGCGCTGCATGGACATGGCTCGTGGTCAAGCGTGTGTCGCATGCGCACGTCGACGTCGGTCGACCAGGATCCGGCAGTGATTCGGCGGCTAACCTGCAAGCATTACGTCAATAGAAAGGCATCCTTGTCGTACTTACTCGGCGGTGATCGGTAAGCGGTGATATAATGACTCGCACATGTTCGCAAAATGTTTTGCTGGCGGTACTATGCATTTGCGTCCATGCGGATTTCCCTTTTGCGTCCAGCGCTGAGTCCATTGCCTCACCCGACTCCATCCAAAAGGAACGGCTGCATACTGATACTTCACGTGAGCCAAGTCTAAAGGATCCCAGCTACAGCGAATCCACAGGGCGCCTTCTATTGAAAAGTCATGGGGATCATGAAGCAGAGGCGCCCGAACCTGAGCCCAAGCGTGTTGGGCCGCCAATTGTCTTACCACGCAATGCACTGCAGGTAGCTACCATGAAAACCTGTATTCTTCTAAAGATGTCATCTATTTGCAATACTCGCAAAAGTGTACTTATCTGTTTCCACTTGTTGCCAATACATTAATATATTTTGGAGCTATCACACGCCCCTGGCAGTGATCATCATGACGTGCACGTGGCGTGTACATGCAGGTTTGCTCGAACGATCAAATGAAGGCTGCCACTACATGCAAGAATGCGAGGGCTGTTTTCAAATTAAAGGAAGACCCAGGTCAAGAGCACTCCGGTGGATCCACTGATATCACATAAACCTTGCAGTTCAAGAAGTTGTCAACATCAGGTCGACGTCCTTCTTGTTTGACACAACACGAGCGTCAAGCGAATCTCACCTCATCAATCGTGAGCCCCGCTGAGTGGCGAACAATCTTAAATTTAAGCTGGAGCGTTCATGCAGACCAGCAATGTTGCCAGCGTCTGTCATCATATTTCAGCAATGCATCCGAGAAGCCCACCAGGAACTGCCTTTGCGATCCTGACGTGTACGCTCGTTATGAAGAGATTATGGAAGAGGTACTGTTTCTACAACAATTTACATCCCGCCGTCAATTGCTCCTGCATTGAAATGTCATAGCTGACGATCATTGAATGCCTATGAATGCTTGACGAAAAGCTCTGAGTTTGCAGGTTCGCTTGTCGATTCTTGATGTCGCTGATGCCTGCAGGTCTGACCTCGTGTCTCTATAATCCATCCCTTTATGCATGCGTAGCAAATCGCAGAAATCATGCTGTTAACAACGTTGCAACGTTGCACTATGAAACTAGATGTATGTACGTGTACCGCCTCAGACCGTTGCTGAAGAGTGATGGACTCCAAAACATTAAGCTACTTGAGATTCTGCACAGAGACAATAATCTGACCACGGGAAATGATATTGTACACCTCTACAAGGTGAGATCAATGTCCCACAGACCAACCCCCTCTACAAGTGATCACTTTCACTTTCACTTTCATGCCGGGGTAACTGGTTCTACACAAGAAGTTTCTGTACACTTACCTTACACATTGCAACAGTTATGTAACAACCTAAAAACGTTCCTTATCTACAGCCTGTACTGCGCTCTCAAAGTTTTCTAGCTCTCAAGGTTTCATTGCGATGTCTTTTCAAGCTTCAAGGATGCTTATTGCTTGCAAAAGCATTAATCTTGATGCAACTGAAGGAAGAATGTAGCAGAAATCACTGTATAATTAACTCGACCATATCCTGTCGTCACCAGTCAGATGCATACTATACGTACCATTGTATACCCTAGTGGCCATTACACCAAGATGGTAAGAGTTTTGGAGCTGCCTCGTGGGTAATATATGTCAAATGATCGTGAGTGTGGCCATATCCTCAACAATTTCATAATTCCCTTTCAGCTTCTACAAGTGCGAAAATCGCCTACAAATGTCGTTTTTCGGACCAATAACAATTTGTTACAACGGTGTAAAAGAGTTTGTTCCAATTGTGAAGCCTCTGAATCTCCCCTGCACCCTCTTACTTCTTCGCTGCTGCCCTTCTCAGAGGAAAATGCAGCACCTCTTGCTCCCTCTCCATCTCTCCCTCCTTGTACCCTCTCTCGTGGTTTCCCCCCCCTTCCCCCCCTCTCCGCGGTTTCCTTTCGAAAGGAAAGAAAATTTCCTCAGCTCGTTTTTGTGACTGAGCTTGAAGATTTCGCGTCATTTGCCCGTGCCTCAACAACTTTTGGCGCAGGAAGGCAAAGGGCCATGCAATGGGTACGAGCTGCTCAAGGAGGAGAAAGGAAAAGAAGAAAAGGAGAAGCCGAAGCCGCGTTCATTTGGCAAGTGGGTCCGGGAGGCACTCCCCGAGAATCCCTGGCTCATGATTTCCTTCATTGTGACCTGCTTCTCAGGTGAGCGCAGTCCCTAGCCTCCTCATTTCGACTGTCTTAAGTCGCTTACCTCAACTTTTTCATCCTGACAGTGTTGATGGCAATCCTGCTGCAACTTTATATTTAAAAAATCATCTGAAGATCTAGCTGAGGTCGTGTCTGTGGCCGTGTCTGGAAATTCCTAGGTTGTATTTGATATAGTATTGAGGCTGATTACGAGGTTTCCGTGAAATCGTTTCTCACGTCCTTTGTGAGGTGATTTGTGAGGTTGTTTGTGAGGTAATTTGCGAGGTTATGTTTGCTGATGTATCTGATGTCGTGTATGCCAATCTGACTGATTTTGGAGTTGTTTCTATGAGGTTGGATCTGATCTTGTGGCTAAATTTGATCAAATTTACAATCATTTTAAGTTGTTTGTGACTTTTATTATGAAGTTTTATGTGGAGTTGTCTTTGTGGCTTTTTTGTGAGCTCATATCCGATTTTGTAAACGAAGTTATTCGTGAATTTTGAGTAAGGCTCTTTGTGGAATGTAAGGTTGCATGTGCACTTCATTTTAAAATGCTGCAATTGCACTGCATGGCATGCATCGTGGCTGACAGCATATTACCGCAGATCTGTAGAGACTTACTGTGTTGTACGCATCCCGAACCCATCCCTGAGGCAAGAAGACTCTTCTGTGCAGTTCTGGGATTTCTGTTCATCGCCTTCCCAATCATCTTCCATGCGGTGCTGACAATAATCGAGCTTCCTTCAAAGTTCAGAGCAAAAAAAGCGGCTTGATAACTTGTATCATGGATTGATCAATGCATACTCTTTTCCATTTGGGACGCTTATGCTTCGTTTGAATTACACTTGAAATGTAACCAAAACATTTGAATGATTTTGTGTTGACACTACTGCTACCACATTGCCTCAGTCGTAGCATGCAGCTGCAGCAAACTTAATTATGAGAAACCACACATTATGACGTAAAACATTCGCTACTGGATTTAATTTGTCCCAAGCAATATTGCACTCTTGCTTCAGAATTTTTGTTCTCTAGTCTTCTTTACAGTCCATACATCTGCTTGATACATGTGTATTATGTGTGCACAGACTTTGCGCAATATCCCTGCAAGGCTTTGCCTTGTGAGGCTACTAGCCAACTTTTTAACTTAGGCTAACGTCTGTTGGCCCAGTAGACGTATTTCGGTCCGAAATGCAAGCCACCTTGAAGCGCGTGCCTCATCTAGAACTTGAAGAAGGGCCATTTCCTTGGAGGCTTGTGCATCAAGGCTTTGGGTCGATTTGTGGCGAACGAGGTTCAAGCGTACACTTGTAATTCATGCTGTAAATCAAGCGTACTATGTATACATGTAGACCCTCAATGCGACGAATATTCGAATGTATAATACGAACTGTTCACGAGAGAGAGAGAGAGAGAGAGAGAATAAGTATTACCCACATCTCGCCGCAAGGGCCGATCAAGGGTCGCTCAAAACCCAAGTTGATTAAAGCTTGGGGGACCGCCAAAAATATAAGTGCAAAAGTAAACAAACACCCACACATGCGGCCAAGTGACAGCTAGGAATTCCTTGAAAATGCTGAAACACAATGTCCGCCATCACGACGATGTTTGATCAAATATCATGTCGCAAGCAGTCAATCACGAATAGCATGCATGAATAACGTCAGATGACATCACGTTGAGCTGACTGATTCATTCATGAAAGCATAGTGTATTGTCCTTGAAAAAGGTGACGAGTCAAGGTCAATCATTGCAGGTTAACAACAATACATTATTGACGTGCTAATGATACTATCCTAGCAGGTAAAACATACCGGTATGTTGAAGTTTTTGCCGACTACTAGCCCTTTTGCGACGTCGCAGACAACAGCCTTAAGAGTAAGCTTTAGGCTTCTCAGTTTCGCAGTCTGCCGGCGTACCACCCCTCTCGGCAGTATACTACGTAACATCTACAGGAGGAATGGAGAGAGAGAGAGAGAGAGAGAGAGAGAGAGAGAGAGAGAGAGAGAGAGAGAGAGAGAGAGAGAGAGAG
>JAULKR010069994.1:0-11173 GCA_032356305.1 Prasiola linearis | reverse complement strand
CACACACACACACACACACACACACACACACACACACACACACACACACACACACACACACACACACACACACGCTCGTACGTATGCACACACAGGCATAGACACACGCTCTGACAGATGGCAATAGAGCTGACAAGCTGTTGAAAGGGGTGTTTCGATGGTGCGACAACGAAAGCAGTGGCTGCTGCCTGGGTTGTTGAGGCTGTTGGGCTGCAACCTCTTTCTTCGAGGCATTGAGCACTCCGTGATGAGGCGACAGGTAAGACAGATGGCGACTCGATGAGGCTAGCGGCCTGGCAGAGCATGATCAGCGGTGGGAGCGCCGCTATCCTCGGGCCCACCGTGACGAATCCCTTTGACGTCATCAAGGTGACTCACGCACTGTCTGACAGACCGACCGCCTGACTGACTGAGTGACCGACTGATGTGATCAGCAGTGGGATGGGTTTAGGGTCTAGCCGCTACCCTTGACTGATTGAGGGAATAATCGACTCTCAAAGCACCAAGTTGATTGGACCCTTATTCGTGGCTCATCATCGTCTCACACATGCTCCTCTGTTGTGAAGCTGTCTGACCACCTCGTGCCACGTCACCTAGCTGTCTGACCACCCCCTGCCCGATGCCAGCCTCTGAACTGTTATCAGAGTCCAATGACGTGATCCGAATGAGGGGAGAGGTAGCATTCGGTGAACATAGACTCCGTGATTAAGAGTTGTCAGAGTGTTGAAAGTGTAGTGAACGGTGTCTGGAAAGTCGACCACCTCTCGGAGGCCCCGCCATTTTCTGTTGCATTCGGCAATTGCTTGCAGCAAAGGCTGTCGTGTCGGGTAACCCTATACCCTAAACCCTAATCCCGTTCGTGACCCCTTCATCAAGCAATTGCTAGCAAGCTCGACTTGAGTTCTTGTCCAAGGTGGCGGCCCTCGAAAGCCTTGATCTGAGCGATTTGAGTGCGATTCGTCCGAGAAAACAAAATCTCCGCACCACTTTGGATTTGCGCGATCTTTTGGACATCCCATCACACCTCTCTAGTACTGCCCATGAAACGTGCACTCGGGCAGCTTCCTGTTCTCCGCAACGTTCTTTAAAGAATGAAGCTTCCCCTCTAAAGCAACTTTGCTTACAAGTTGGAAGCACATTCCCTTGACACACAACAACTTACTCAACCCTTCGTTGACTCGTGGCTCCAACCAATCACTCAGCCAATCCTCTTTCGATCGAGCGCGGTCGAGGCTGCAGATATGCTACTTCGTGGCACGATCAAAAGACGAATTTCCCTGCCCCCCCCCCCCTCCTTCCCCTTGCCCCCCCTTGAGTGAGCGCTGACAGGTGGTTCGCCCTCTCGAACAGAAATCGTCCAGGAAACCCTTCTTGGTTCGCGTTCTTTAAATATAAAGCCACTACTTTATAATTCATTGTTTCACCCTTCATTTCTTCTTTGTTCATCGCTTGTCTTTCGTTCCCTCCTGCTGATTGATTCGGATTGTCTAGAGGGCCGTGTGGTCGAACACATGTGCATGTTTAAAAGGCCAAACGCACTTAGTTATATGCAAGTTGCATTATACTATATTGCAAGCTGAAAGGCCGTCCCATTGAGCAGCATAGAGTACTAGTAGTTAGTAGGCAAATGAGTCGAGCCCTAGAGCAATACTACATCTGGAAACAGACAGAATCCTGTATAGCTACAGACCTGCCTACATACTGGAAACCGACGATCTGTAGACACAGCTCTGTGAATGTCAGTCTGCGTCAAGAGCCGGTAAGCGATGTTTAGATGTCGTCGACGATATCGTGGCTGACTGCTCGCCCTTCTCCACATTGTTCAAGTTGTGGTTGTACATTGTAGCTACATAGTGGTGTGGTTGTAGGCCCCTGGCCCATCAACTTGATTTGATGAACTCAGAAAGATCACCACATCGCGATTTGATTTCGGTGGCCACTCCCTGCCTCCGGTGCTGCCCGATGCCCCCAACCCCAGCGAAGCTGTTCACATCGTGATACGGAGCAGTCTGAAGCTTCCTTGGCCCGATGAAGCTGTTCACATCCTGATGCGGAGCGGTTCGAAGCTCCCTTGGCCCGGTGAAGCTGTGCACAATCGTGATGCAGTGCTCACCCCCCTGGCCCATTGCTGCAGACTCGGATGATGGCGCAGCGCAAGAGCCCCGACGGCATCCGGTACAGCTCATTCCTCGACGCGCTGTGGAAGATCCCCGCCGAGGAGGGCGTCCTCGCTTTGTACAAGGTGCGGGCTTGCGGGGGTTAAACCCCAAAACCTAACACCCTCACCTTGAAGGTCCACAGGTTTTTAAGGAGGACCGGCTGCACACTGCCGGCGTTGCTTCCCACTTTCGCTCTGCCTTCAGGTCGGGTGAAGAAAGCGAGCCATTTCGTGAGCCAATTAGTAAGCCAATTGGTGAGCCAATTAGTAAGGCAATTAGTAAGCGGCCTGGACATGCGATGGTCGCTACAAGAGCAGCCAGCTGGCATGCTTGGTGCTGATGTCCTGAGGAGGCTCGGGCCTCACAGCTTACGTGATGAGCTGCATGGGTCATTGGATTCGCACGTGTTTGTACACGTCATAGAGTCTGCAGATGACGTACCAGCTTCTCTTCTAAAAGTCGTCGCACTGTATCTTCGTCGCAAGACGGCCACTGTCCTAGAATGCGGATGAGGCTGGATGCCGCATGAGCGCTGTGCGGTGCATACCATACTAATGCGGTCACAGGCTGTCGCTGACAGACTGTCACTAACAGCCTGTCACAGGCTGGCAGCTGACTGCTCGACAGGCGACCTCGTCTCTTTCAGCCCAACGAGCGCCTCCTTTGGCTGCACCTAGTACTTGATTTGATTTTAAGTGTGCTTGCTTGCTGTGCTGCTTTAGTACAAAACATGAGGGTGAGTTGGTCCTCCGCTCATGCTGACGCGGCACGTGACGAGCTGATGCGGCACATGACGAGCTGACGTGGCACGTAATGTGCTGACGTGGAACATATGTGCTGACGGGGCACAGGGCCTCCTGCCGCGCCTGATGCGCATCCCGCCCGGGCAGGCCATCGTGTGGATGGTGTCAGACCAGGTTACTAATCGGATAGAGGCTGCCCAGCGCGACCGGCTCGCTTCTGCCCCCTGACGCGCGCCTCCGTACGGCATGCCCCGACGGAACGCGTCGACAGACAGTCTGACAGAGAACGGGACACAGGCACCGGCGTGAGGTTGGCTGAGAGGTCAAGTGATTGCGTGACGCGAATGACGTCAGCAGAGCCACAGCCGCCCCGTGCTCAAACCTCGGGTGTGCAATTGCCATCAGGGAAAGACAAATTATTGAACATGGGATTAGGGTTTAGGGTTTAGGAGGGTGAGGACAGAGGTTACACACACGGTTTAGCGAAGGCCAAGAACATGATGCTGTATCATCACAATGCATTGATGTGACAATGCATTAATATTAATGTGACATCAAACCAAGGAAACTGGTTAGAACTCTCTGAGTTAGGCGTCAGGCGTGTTGACGTTTGTAGTTGTCAGGTTCGTTATTAACAAATATATCATCAGGTGCTCATCAAAGCTTTTTGGTGCTGGATTCATAGA
This sequence comes from Prasiola linearis, assembly GCA_032356305.1. Classification (NCBI taxonomy): domain Eukaryota; kingdom Viridiplantae; phylum Chlorophyta; class Trebouxiophyceae; order Prasiolales; family Prasiolaceae; genus Prasiola; species Prasiola linearis. Next base: position 7,585 of record JAULKR010069994.1, on the reverse strand, counting down.
TCAATCAATGAAGTGTTGCCAGGTCAAGTCACTACTTCGGTGCTGATACGTGTACTTAGCTTTTTTAAAGCCGGCTAGCTAGGTGTTGAGGGTTTAATCAAGTGTTGCCAGGTCGTGCTAGGCACTGACAGATTTACCTAGGTAGCATCTGGTATTAGTCATCAGCATCGAACAATCACAGATTGTACACATGAGTTCAAATTCAAAATGATCATCGTTAGACTGAGGTGCCATGTCGGACATCCAAAACCCATTATATATGTTGTATATTATCAAAGTATGGATGGGGCTTCGGATTGTATACTTGGGTTACGAAGTGAATTCTTTCGTAGGCATGATATTCACCAACTTCACGCAACTGCTTATAAGCAATGTAATTACACCTGATTCTATCTGGGCTGACCCTTAAGGAGCGTCCTCATCTCACCATGATGCAGTTCTGTTGTGCTACGAAGCTTCGAAAGTACTCTATTGACTGCCCTGGATAGTGCCTTGATGATGAAATAGTAGCCTGGGTGGCCACCATGGACCCATGAATTGAACGGTCAAATTTACTTGGGGTTGCTGACGTGCGTGTTGAACTTTGTTAGCTCTTTCCAAGATTCGCAAGGTAATTAGTTGAATCAAGTTGCAATTGATATTACGGAATGCAAGTCAACACGTAGTGAAGAAGCTACCTCTTGTAAAATGTCCAAGGATTGAAAAGTCTTGGAATCTTTGGATCTTACCGTCACTGACGGGCGTTAGGAAGGGAAAAATTACAGCTATGAGGTAGATTACTGACTGTGTCGGGTATATGAGCGTATTCAGTGTTGAACGACGACCTTGCCAACATTTCAAAGATGAAGTTGACGTGAACTACAGTGTAGAGTGCAACAGATAACAAATACCTGCGACATGTGTATAGCAGCTTTCAGAGTTGATCCGACGACAAATACAAACTTCACGATGGCAGCTCAAGAGCTCTCTATTCCGACATGCCCTTGTATACACGTGTTATACTTTATAAGTGCACTTTGAAATCTGCTGGGAAAGAGTGTGTGTGTGTGTGTGTGTGTGTGTGTGTGTGTGTGTGTGTGTGTGTGTGTGTGTGTGTGTGTGTGTGTGTGTGTGTTGAGCTGTATAAGTTTGCCACTCAATACCACTACCAAATTAAAAAGCACCATTCCGAATGCTCTGGGGTCAAATTTTATCTATGTGTAGCTTGTCCAACTTTCCAAGTAGTATCTGATCATGAATGAGCTCATGAGGGACTTGAATTTCAATTTCAACTTCCTAAAATTCTCTACTAGGCTCATGTCTATACATAAAGGCATTCGAACCTCTTTCAACTTGGTCAATTTGCCGAAGCTGTCTGGCAATCTGCTCAAATCCTTGCACCCTTGCAAATCTAGTTCATGTAGGCTCCTCAAGTTGCCGAAATTGTCTGGCAGGCCCGTCAATTTCTCGCAATTAGACATGTGCAACACTCGCAGGCTGCTCAGATTGCCAAAGCTGTCTGGCAGTCTCGCCATCTTATGACCAGACAAGCTGAGATGTTGCAGGTTGAGGAGATTGCCGAAAGAGCCCGGAAGGTAGTGCAAGCTCTGGCAGTCACACATGTCTAGCTGTCGCAGACTGCTCAGGTTGCCGAAGCTGTCTGGCAAAATGGCCAAATACTTGCAACAAGACATGTCCAGCTCTCGCAAACTGCCGAGGCTGCCGAAGCTGTCAGGCAGATCGACCAAAGCGGTCCAGCGCATGTATAGCCGTTGCAGATTGCTTAGGCTGTCAAAGTTGGTGGGCAAGCTAACCTCTTTGAAGTACGAGGATATACCAAGCTGTTGCAGACTGCCTAACTTGCAGATGCCACGTGGCAGCCCTTCCAGCCTTGAACATCTACGCATCATTAACCGTTGTAGGCTGCTCAGCTGGTCGAAGTTTCCCGGCAGGTGGACTATTGCCTCGCAGCCAGACATGTATAACTGCTGCAGGCTGCTCAAGTTGCCGAAGCCGTTTGGCAAGCTAGCAAGGCTTTTGCATTCCATGATGTTGAGCAACTGGAGGCTGCTCAAGTCACTGAAGCTGCTTGGCAAGCTGACCAGTCGATCGCATTCCGACAAATTAAGCCGCTGCAGGCTACTCAAGATGCTGAAGTTGTCTGGCAAGCTAGCCAGATTCTTGCATTTCATCATCTTGAGCAATTGCAGGCTGCTCAAGCTACTGAAGCTGTCCGGCAAGCTGATCAATTTCGTGCACTCAGACACATCAAGCTGTCGTAGGCTGCTCAGAGTGAGGCTGTCTGGCAGGCTGACCAAACAACGGCATTTAGTCGTGTACAGACGTTGCAGGGTACTCAGACTGCCGACACTAGCTGGAAGGGTCTCCAAAGATTTGCATTCGTTGATAGTGAGCTGCTGCAGGCTGCACAAATTGCCAAAGATATCTGGCAGGCTCACCACGCGATATCGACCAGATCCCGACAGATACATGTCCACAGAGATTTCTATAAAGCTGCTGTTAGCCTTGTCCTGCAAGAGTATGAGGTACTACCATGCGTATGCCTTATACGTAGCTACGGAACAGAAGGGCATCGTCAACGGCTTTCGACGTTGCTTAATCTTCCGTTTCAGTTACCTTAGTTAAGATGCCGCTTATAAGATTAATTAATTGACATACGTATGTCTGTATACATTTATTCAGATACGAAATTCAAAATGGCTGCCCAGCAGATGTCACTTCACTGCAGCGTCGAACATTTCCATCTCTTTGTCGCTAAATCTCAGAACTTGAAGTGACACACATGAGTGTTGAGAATAAACGCACCAAGGAACTTTTCGGTGGACAGAACGAACGGTCCTCAATGGTCCTCAAAGCTATTGATCAATTGAGGTTGTAACGTGAATATTCATTAATGGCGCGGACTAATTCAAGAGAGGGAAGGCACAACCCGCCAGCGAGGCCTGCACGAGAAAGGTGTCTTTTATATGAAGAACAAATATGTAACGCTAAGTTCGACAAGTGCGCCAAACACTGTGGGATGGTCGGCGCAAACTCACTCGCACACACGCTCGGTCATGGACTTTTCTGCTATCAACTTCTGCTGCCTGGCAAGTCTTGCGATGCTAAATTTGCCGCGAGCGATCGCAGCTGCTAATGGCGATGAGAATATGAGCAGGTTTGTTGAATGAATTCCAGAGGCAGCGAGCAATTATTTCAAATTGATTGCCATTGAGTGAAATCATCAGGCCGCGCATATATTGCATACTGAGATATATACGTGCGCGTGTACTCTACCGTCAACGTGCTAAAAATACTGCGAGATCATCTCCCCATACGGCGGGCTGTCTGACATGTCTTACTTGTCTGACATCACTACTCAGAATATTTACGTCCAAATCTGGCTCACTTGGCGAGCTACTACGCAAATGATTTAGAAGTGTTGCCTCCTTACAATGTCTTGTCAAGGACGCTTAGCATAGATATGATCCTTAGAAATTTCTTCAGAAACATTAAATTCTTGAAATAGACTCGATATAATCTCATCTAGTCACAAATCAATTGGTCACTTATTGCACATTACTTTTCTGAGTATGGTGGATTATTAAATGATCAAGTGTAATTAATAGATCATGTAGATAAGTACATTGTTTGTTCAACAACCCTGGATATGTGGGTGCATGAGACGAGAACATCAGGTGATGAGTCTGTGGCGTACAACCGCGGTGGCCGGGCCGAGCCCACCAGTAAGACAGTCGAGGTCGGGCAGCCGTGAAGTGAACGACCAACGCCTCCGACGAGTCCTGCGGCTTGCAGGATGGAATGTATACATGTGGCAACAAGAAAAAGTGACACATTACTGATGGTATGATCAGAGGCAACCTCGGAGGCAACGTTGAGGCAACTAATTAACTGGCGCTGTCAAAAGATTGCTTGCAATTTAAGAATGACGCCAGTCTGGCAGACTACTAGTAAGCAAGTTTTGAAAACTCCTATGTAATACACCTGTGGCTTACAGCAATTTGATCCTGTTTGATCCTTTAGTGACCACCACAAACGGTCAGCATGACGTTTCCAAACACTCGATCATATAATTAGTAATTCTTCAATTGTGCTGTTGTTGTAGTGCGAAGCACTACGAGTGTATTGCTATTCGCCCCTTATAGTAGCTTTGCACTTCTAGTATCAGCACTGCCACGTGGCTGCAGCCCTATAGGCTGCAGTCTGTCTGCTTTTAGACACTTCTTTGTTTGCACTAGTTGTAAATACGATAGTGATCGCCAAGATCATTACAACTAGCTATCGTTCAGGATCCTGTTAACAACTGTTTCAAATGCAGCCTCTTTAGACCGTGGTGAGTTTCTGTCGAGTTGCGCGCATGCATTGTAGTTCAAAGCCTTCTCCTAGGATCAGGCCTGATAAGCCTGCCACCTTCCAAATAACGAATTATTCGGATTACACTGTCAGGCAGTGTAAACGGACAGGCAGCCCTGGGCCCACAACATTTTTGTCTGCCTCATGAGCTCATGCGATCATGATCACGTGTAGGAAGGAAAACGACATGCAGCCAGGCGACATGCAGCACTTGCAATACACATGTTGCTGTTCTGGGCTTCCTTGGAAGCGTACAACCACGAATTTTCAGGTACGTACCTCCATAGATGCGTTCGTACACACATGTGCTTAGGGTGGAAAGCTTCATTACCATTATCGCATATGGTAGTACCGGTGTGGACCAGAAGTCAACAATTGTGACACACACATCGGCATCATGAGCACTGGATATGTACAATACTGAATTGTTGAAGTGCACAAGCTTCATTGACGCAGCTCATATATAGCATGTGAACTTTTATATGCACCTTTGCAGACGCCAACACCAACGATGCGGTTAGAATCTATGCACAGCTCATTGCCGCGGGAGGAGCTACCTTCCTTTTTAAGACCATGGATGGGATTTGCACTCTGGTGATGGAGCCCGCAGCTGTGCTGTGGAGTGCAACCCGGCCAGGTATGCAGTGCTCTATCGATGGATATCTATGATACGGCCTGAACAGCTGAGCTATACCCAGTAGCTTGCCCTTTGCCTCTGGCCATTGCACAATTTGCATTTACACCGGTTGTCATGAAGCTTGACTAGTGCTGTCGTACATGTAGGATTGCACAGACTCATCACTTTTGGCGTCGGGGCACTTCTTTTCGTGACATGGGGAGCGGCTTTCGTGCCGACAGTCATGAACTACCTCTTCTCCTCGGAATTGGTGAGACAACAAGCGACAATCCTGCAAAAACTTCAACATGTGCATGTTGGCTCCATCGGCTGAGAGGTTAGCTAGCTATTGCGACCGCAAACCTATATGTGGTCTTATCATGCGATAGCTAAAATTGCACACCCCAAATCTTTTGAAGTTCGAAAACATGAGATTGAACCTCTAAAGAGAAAAACTTTGACGGAAGAGGGCTTTGGGGAGCCATTGAGTAGGGGAGCCTTGGGAGCGGAATTCAGAAGAGTTCGCTCATCTTGACGGCAGTGCATGCGCTGTTGGATACTATCCTCGGTGCCATCCTTGCGGGTTTGAAGAAAGGTAAGACTCTAAAGAGCCTGGACAAAGCCCCAAAGAATGTCAGACATTACCTTCCTTGGCCTTGTTGCTCTTTCTTGCCAAGCAGCGATTCTCAGGATTGCCATCCGTACGTACCAGTGTACACTACACTAGTGTATACTGCATTAGTGTGTGTCGTTTGTACAAACATTGCAATATTAGATCAAAAGCGCTACAATCTCAACTTTGAAACATTGGAATCTTAGAAAGGAACCCACCCAGCTTGCAATTGCTCTTTGCAAACAATACTTCTACAAGGCTTACGCCGTGTTAAAGCCTTCAAGGTGTTATTGGAAGCGAATATGACGTTCTTGCAAATGTGCATCGGAATCCTGTGGTTCATTGCAGGATACTTCATTTACACTGGTAATGTAACCTATCTGCAGCAGTTCCGCAAATCAGCGAACAAGTCAAACAACTCAGCTGCTATGCTTATGTGCGTGCAGAGAACCGTTCTCGTGACGACGTCTTCACCAAGCTGCTTCCGATCTTGCCAGTGGCCGCCCTAGGACTGGCCATCAGCTCGGCACTAGTCGACTCAAGTACCCGAGCGGATACCCTCGCGTTTGCATCAAGCGTGCTGCTGTTGCTGACTGACTTGGTGACATGCTTCCGCACTGCTTACCAACTACTTAGTAAGCAGCTTATATACAGTTACAACATGTTGAGATGTATCACCCTACTAGGCCTCCAGTGCCTGAAGTAGAGTTTCACGACCACATGAGCTTCTTGGGTGTCCAGATGAAGAGACGAGACAAGACATGATAGGGAGCTCTGGAGTGGGTCGACCATTCCAATTGAGTTGGGGAAGAAGTTACATGACATGCAGTGTCCGGAAAGTTAGAGGGCCGTAGAGGACCGTCTCGTGAAGCTTTGCACTCGAGTGCAATTCCAAGCACTTTGACACGACTGAGACTAGTCCACTTGTTAAGTACTTAAGTTTGTATTGCAATTAACCATTAGATTATGATCGCCTGAGCCCCCTACCTGAGAGTTGTAGGAGCCATCTACTTGGTAACCATTTGCAAACCTGTGTGGATATGTAGGCGTCCACCGCAATGTACTGCGGGACCCCCATTAGGTGTGAGCGTAAGATGAGCCCCTGCAGCAACAGCACAACCAGCAGTCCCCAAGTGGTGCTTGCTTCAGAAGAGCAGGGCGATAGTGGTGCCAGCAACACTTCGACAGCGCCGTCTTCGCCTCAATGCATGTCACCTGCAGCTGCTGCCGCTGCCAAGGAGTTGCATGAACCCAGTGCTGACACAGCTGACGACCCTTGATCACTATTCGTGTGTATCCCCTCCTCTTCCTTGTCTATGCTGCACTGACCTCTTCTTCTCATACTACCCTCCCAATGCCTACCTCCCCTCCCCTCTTCCCCCAACCTCTCGCACATGAGTCCTAATGACACATGCTTTCACCTTGGTAGCATCTGTGCGGAAAGGGTTGTGCACATTGGTGGGAGGCTTGACAGCTAATCACAACGATGGTTATCGAATACCCAGCGACATAAGCACACTGAGCCGTATCCCCAGTGGTTGGTGCAGCTCGTTAGGGGCCTTCTCAAAGTGAGCCTACTCTTCAACAGGATTTGCAAATCAGGCACGGCTCATAATTACCCCCTAACGACGTCATCCTCGAGAGGATGTGCAGGCATATTGCACGAAGAAACATGGCGAGTATGTGCGCCAGTCTGTCGATGACTGCTTCCAGACGGCTCAGCGTCTAGTGGCACCAAGAGCAAAGGCGGACGAGTTGCAACAACCATACAGGTGGATTGCTGCTTAGCCCCATTTCCCGTTACTTCGCTGTATGGTATGCGACTAGTTGGCTACGATATTCATTATCACAGGCCTGAAGGCCAACCCTGAAGCCAATGCTATTGCTGATTTGGCTATTAAGGGCTGGGCACCATGTCTTCGTCTTCTCTACTCATGACATAGGCCTCCATGCTCACAATACAGCAAAGCAGCTGTAGGACACCCCCCCCCCCCCCCCCCCCC
>JAULKR010069993.1:0-36992 GCA_032356305.1 Prasiola linearis | reverse complement strand
AATTTGTCGAACAATAGTTCGCCGAAAATAAAACCCACGAAAGAAAGTAAGACAAACTATCTTAGCTATTTTTTTATTGGAGCGGGGGCAGTAGTACTGTTTACATTCATAAGCAACTTCAACGAAAATCAGCGCCTAGAAAGCCTAACGGTAACAAATATAAGAGACAACGGAGGCAGATTGCTTTTCGACATTGCTAATACTGGTAGCAACAACGGAGATGTTTTGTTGGCGGTGTCATTGAATGGGTCACCTTTAATTTGCCCTCACTTATTGGAAATGCGCTCCGGCACTATCACGGGGGTAAAGCTTCCCTGTGATACAGGCGATAAACAATCAACACTCCATCATATTTGGGCTAAGGATGCCGAGCAAGGAGTGGTAAGGCTGGCAAGAAGAATAGATGTTGATTGGTAAAACGGTCATTTGTGCGAGATAGTGTCGCTCGCCTTTTTCCGGCAGAAGCCGACAAACGCACCGCGCATGTCGTTGAGAGTGCTGTCTCGCTTGCCGTTATAGGCTTTGAATTGCTCCCACAGTGAGTAGTAGTCAAGTCCCACGCCTACCGCGTGGCGTACATCTTCCAGTAGAGAAGGGGGGATGCACTGCGGTATGACATCAGACCGCCCCTCGAACAGCTCGCCCTGTTCATCGCTGGTGACGCTTGCACTCGCTCTGCGGTAGAAGGTCACACAGTCCGTCTCAGGCTCAAAACGCACTGAATATTCGGGCAAGTGGTCATGCTGCGCTAGCTTTTTGATGGCAGCGCGAAAGTGTTTTATGTCGGATAAGGCACCCGATTTCTCGTATAGACGTGGAAGCGATATGTCCCACGTAGATTTAAAGCCGCAGTGCTTGCGTGCTATCTCATAGACACGCCGCTCGATAGGCTTGCGCAAGCGGAAATAATCCTTGTGAAGCGTAAGGACTTCCTGGGCCTGGATCGCGCTGCGCGCGGTGACGGGCTTCGCGTTCGCGGGCGCCGCCATGATCGTCGAGTCCTGGCTGGTGGAGCGCAGCGATCCCGCCCGGCGCGGCCAGGTGTTCGGCGCCTACACCATGGTGATCCTGGCGGCGAGCACGTTCGGCCAGCTCTCGCTCGCGGTGGGCGATCCGACGGGACCGATCCTGTTCATCGCCGCGGCCATGCTGTGCACCCTCGCGCTGATTCCGACGGCGGTCTCCTCATCGGCCTCGCCCAGCCCGCTGCTGGACGCACGGCTGGACGTTGCCGGGATGTGGCGGAGCTCGCCGCTCGCGATGGTGGGCGCCGTGCTGATCGGGCTCTCCAACGGCACCTTCGGCACGCTCGCCGCGGTGTACGCGGATCGGCTGTCCCTGTCGGTCGGCGCGATCACGCTCTTCGTCGCGCTGCCGGTCCTGGCGGGGGCCATCGCCCAGGTGCCGGTGGGCAGGCTCTCCGATCGGCTGGACCGGCGCCACGTGCTCGCGGGCATCGCGAGCGTCGCGCTCGTGGCGGACCTGACGTTCGTGCTGATCGGGCCCGCCTCGGCGGTCGCGGCGATCGCGCTGTCGATGCTCTTCGGCGCGGCGATCTACTCGATGTACCCGATCCTCGTGGCCCACGCCAACGACCATGCCCCGCCCGGCACCTCGATCCGCACCAGCGGCACGCTGCTGATGCTGTTCGGGTTCGGCTCGATCGCGGGGCCCGCGCTGACGGGGGGGCTGATGTCGACGGTCGGACCGAGCGGGCTCTTCATGGTGACGATGCTCGCCCACGTCTGCCTGCTCGGCTACACCGTCTGGCGCACGGTGCGGCGCGCACCGGTGGCCGATGCGGACAAGGCTCCCTTCCACCGCCAGGCGCCGCTGACGACGCCGCAGACGCTGCCCTTCGGCCACGCCGACGATGCCGCGCTCGTGGAGGAAGGGGTGGATCCCGTCGGCGACGCCGTGCCCGACGACACCATCGTCTACCGCACCCCGATGCTGCGGCTGGTCGCGCCGCTGGCACCCGTGCGGCTCCGGACCACGCGGCGCGTCGGTGCGCCTGACGAGCGCGCGGCCAACGACGAGGCGACGGCCGACGCCTCTCGGGACGAGCGGCTCAACGCATCAGCAACGCGGCGAGCGTGCGCGCCATGACGCGGGCCGCATCGACCATGTCGTCGATGCCGACCCACTCGTCCGGCTGGTGCGCGAGATCCAGGATGCCGGGCCCGTAGGCGAGGCAGTTCGACAACCGTCCGATCCGATCGATGTGCTTCTGATCGTAGGTGCCCGGCGACACGACGCGCTCGGGCTCCCGGCCGAGCGTCGCGCGCACCGCGTCCGACACCGCCGCCACGATCGGCGCATCGCCCGGCGTGAGCGTCGGCAGCACCGAGAACAGCTCGCGCACCGAGTGGCGAAAGCCCGGCCGGTCGCGCGCCACGCCCGCGAGCAGCGCGGCCAGCTCGTCGCGCACCCCGTCGAGCGTCTCCTCGACCGGGAAGCGCCGGTCCAGCACCAACCGGCAGCTGTCGGGCACCAGCGCCGAGGGCAGGCCCGTGTAGCCGGCCTCCGGCTCGTCGAGCCCGCCGTGCACCGAGTTCAGGTTCAGCGTGGAGGCGCGCGCGCCTTCGGGCACCACGGGCATCGCCGTCGTGCGCGCCGCCAGCGCCGGCAGCAGCTCGGTCTCCAGCGCGTGCAGCACCGCCCCCATGTGCCGCACCGCGCAGTCGCCGAGAAACGGCATCGAGCCGTGCGCGATGCGCCCGTGCGTGACGATCTCGGTCCACAGCACGCCGCGGTGCCCGAGACAGATGCGGTCCGGATTCAGCGGCTCGGGAATGATCACGTGCTGCACGCGCCCGGGGTCGAACCACCCACGCTCGGCCAACCAGGCGACGCCGCCGTAGCCGCCGGACTCCTCATCGCAGGTCCCCGAGATCTCGATGGCACCACCGAAGCTCGGGCACCGATCCACGAAGGCCTCGGCCGCCACGATGCTGGTGGCCAGCCCCCCCTTCATGTCGCACGCGCCGCGCCCGTACACGCGCCCGTTCCGGATCGTGCCCGCGAAGGGGTCGACGCTCCAGCCCTCGCCCGCGGCGACGACGTCGGTGTGGGAGTTGAAGTGCACGCAGTCGCCGGAGCGCGTGCCCTCGCGTCGCGCCACCAGGTTCCAGCGCGGGTGCGCGTCGCTGTCGCCGAGCGCACCGACCGCGCGCACGATCTCGATCGCGAAGCCGCGCGGGCGGAGCCTGTCGGCCAGGAAGTCGCAGATCTCGCGGTAGCCGTCGCCCGGCGGGTTGATCGTCGGGAAGCGGATCAGCGCGGCGGTCAGCGCCGCGAGATCGTCGCGGCGGGCGGCGATCTCGGCGTCGAGCGCATCGGGCAGGCGCGAGGCGTCGGACGAGCCGATCAACGGCACGGACCCCGGGCGTCGTCGATCGTGGGGCGAGCGGTGGGGGGCGCTGCGATCAAGGAGCGATCCGGCGGCGGACGGACGGTCGTCGGACCCAGCTTACCCGCGCGCGGGATCGTGCCGGGACACGCGCTATCCTCGGGCCCGGGCGCCATCGTCCCGTCGCCAACCACCGGACGCCCTCGTCTTCCATGCACCCCGACATCGCCGCCCGACTGCCGCGCCCCGAGCACGCCACCCGCTTCTGGTGGGTGCGTCACGCGCGCGTGCCAGAGGTGGCCGACCGCATGTACGGCAGCCTGGACGTCGATTGCGACACGAGCGATGCGGCCCGCTTCGCGGGCGTCGCGGCACGCCTGCCCGCCGATGCCCTGTGGGTGACCAGCCCGCTCAGGCGCACGCGCCAGACCGCCGAGGCGCTCGTCGTCGCCGGCGCCCCGGCACCGCGCGCCTGGCTGGAGCCCGACCCGGACATCGCGGAGATGGACTTCGGGATCTACAACGGCATGACGCACACGGAGCTGTTCGCCGCCCGCGCCGAGGACCCGTTCCTGGGGTTCTGGCCGATGTCGCCGCACGAGCAGGCCCCGGACGGGGAGAGCTTCACGATGCTGCGAGATCGCGTCGCACGGTTCATCGGGCGCACCGTCGAGGCCCACCCCGGCGAGGACATCGTCGTGGCCGCGCACCGGGGGCCGATCCTGGCCGCGCTCCAGATCGCGCTGGAGCTGCCCCTGACCACGAGCGTCGCGTTCGGGGTGGACAACGTCTCTCTCACGCGGCTGCGCCACCACGGCGATGCCGCGCACGGCGGCCCGCACTGGCGCGTCGACGACGTGAACTGGCTGCCGGGCGGCTAGATCGAAGCCGGCGTGCCGGCTCCGTCCCGCTCGCAGATCCAGTCGACGCCCTGGCCGGCGAGAAAGTCCTCGGCGCCCGCCCCGTGCAGCAGCGCGAGCGTTGCGAGCACGCCGGCAGCGGAACAGGTCGGCGCCGCGATCGTGACCGAGCGCGGCGCGTTCTCCACGGGCCACCCCGTGCGCGGGTCCAGCACGTGACCCAGGCGCACTCCGCCCGTCGTCACGTAGCGGTGCGCGTCCCCGCTGGTCGCGATCGCGCCGCGGCGCAGCGCCCACGTCCGGGACGATCCGTCCGGGCGCTCGATGCCGACGTCCCACGCGCCGGTCGCGGGCGGCGAGCCGGCGACCAGATCCCCTCCGAAATTCACGAGAAAGGGGTGCGAGGTGCGCTCGGCGAGCAGTGCCGCCACCCGATCGACCGCGTACTCCTTGCCGATGCCGCCGAGATCGATCTGCATGCCGGCGGGCATCCGGAACGCCGCCGAGCCGGGCGTCTCGCGCCATCGCACCCGGTGCCAGCCGACGTGCGGCAGCAGCGCCGACACCGCCTCGCGCGTCGGCACACGGTCCGACCCGTCGAACCGCCAGGCCCGGCGCAGCACCCCCGAGGTGATGTCGAACCGGCCCCCGCTCAGCGTGTGGCATTCGGCCGCGAAATCCAGCAGCCCGGCGGTTTCCTCGTCGACCTGCACGGGCGCGCCGCCGGCACCGTTGATGCGCTGCACGATGCTGGTCTCGAGATAGCGGCTGAACTTCGCCTCGACGCGCGCGGCCTCGGCGCGCGCGATCTCGCCCAGGCCGGCGACCTGCTCGGGCGCGGCCCCGTCGACGAGCACCTCGCAGGGGCTCGCCATCGCGCGAAAGCGCGCGCATCGGTAGCGCCCGCGGCGGCCGTCATCGGCGGAACCGGCCGGGCCGGGTGCGGCCACCGTCGAGGCTCAGCCGCCGCCCGCGACGATCCCCTCGAGCGCCTCGGGCGAGATCGGGCCGACGTGGGCGCCGGCGAACGCCCCGTCGGGCGCGTACAGCAGGTAGGTGGGCGTGGCGCGGAAGGCCCGCCCCGTCAGCGCCTCGAACTGCTCGGCGAACACGTCGTCGAACGCCACCAGGGTCCGGTAGCGCGCGCCGTGCCGCGCCTCGATGGCACGGATCTCGTCGATCGCCTTCGGCCCGTCCAGGGCGATGCCGATCACGCGCGCGTCGGTGTCCGCATGCGCTTCGTGGAAGGCGCGGAGCATCGGCTTCTGCGCCTCGCAGGGCACGCAGTCGGTGGTCCACAGCTGGACCAGCGACCAGCGGCCGCCCCCGGTGTGGTCGGCGATGCGCGTGCGGACCGCATCCAGGGTCTGCAGCTCGAAGCCGTGGGCGGTGCCGGCCGCGAACGCCGAGGCGGCGAGGGCGACGACGGCGAGCGGGCGGAGGGCGGCGAGACGGATCTTCACGGGCGGCGGCGCTTGTTCCGGTACGCGGGGCGGGCACGCAAGGTACTGGGGCCCGGGGATGCGGCACTGTCGCACGGTTCCCGGTTCTCGTGGACCGCGGGCGATTCCGGTCACGAAAGCCCCGTCCGGAGGAGCCGGAGGGGGTCCGGGCGGGCACCGCCGGAGATCGCCGATCAGCCCTGCCGTCTCAGCGTCAGCACGACCCCCCGGCTCGGGAAGCCTTCCGCGGAATCCCCGGCCCAGCATCCCTCGTCGAGGATGCGCTCCGGCGGAACGCCCACCTGCACCAGCTCCTCCTTGACCCGGTTGGCCCGCCCGAGCGCCAGGCCCTCGTTGCCGCCCGGCAGCGCCGTGCGGCCGAGCGAGCAGCCGACGATCGAGAAGACGTCGCGCGCCGGATCGAAGTCGTCGGCCACCTGGGCGACGATCGCCTTGTTGTCCACGCCCAGCCGTGTGGAGTCGTTGCCGAAGACGAGGATGCGCTCGGCGACGTCGGCGTAATCGACGAAGAGATCGCTGAAGTTGGAGCCGCCCAGGTCCATGACGTTGCTCGCGGTCGGCGACGTCCCGGCGGCGCCGAGCGCGCTGTCGAGCGCACCCGCGGTCAGGCCTCCGTAGACGGGCCGGCCGGTGGCGGCGTCGATCGCGATGCGACCCGCATCGATCTCGGCGGGCGCGGGGGGAGTGGGAGGCGGAAGGGGCGCGACCGGTTCGATGGAGGCGACATCGACGCCGCGCACGTACAGCGGTCCCGCGGGCGACCAGACGGGTGCGGCGACGGCGTCCGACGGCAACGACCAGGTGCGCCGCGCTTGCACGTCCGACAGGCCCACGGTGTAGGTCGCCGTGCGGACGCCGTCGCGAATGCCGCGCTGCACCGCGTAGCCGACCGGCAGGGCACTCCGGTCGTCGTCGGCTTCCCCGACGGCCCCTTCACCGCCTCCTTCGCCGTCCGCGCCGTCCGCGCCGTCCGCGCCGTCCGCGCCGTCCGCGCCGTCCGCGGAGTCGACGGCGTAGCCCGCCGCATCCAACGCCGATTCGAGCGCCCTGGCAAAGCCCGGTTCCTCCGATCGCGTCACGACGCGCACGTCGGCGGCGGCGGCGGGCGCGACGACCCCGATGCGCGAGAGCACGTCGGCGAGCTCGGCGGCGATGCGCCGCTCGGCCTCGGTGGGCACCGCCACCGTCTCGGCACCGGCAACCGGCGACGGTATCGGCTCCGGCGTGCGCCCCGCGCAGCCCGCGAGCGTGATGGCCGCCAACGCAGCGCAGATCCGTACCGGAACGTCCGTCCTGCCCGCGTGCGCGCGCGTTCTGTTCATGCCGCCGATCGGCTCTCGGTTCGATCAGTGCCTCACCGTACCGGAGCGCAGCGCGCGAACCGGTGTCGCGACCCGGAAAATTTCATGACCGCTTCGGCACAACCGACAACCCGGCGGCGCTCCGCGCGGCCGGGCGTCCCGCGCTCCGGACGATTGGGTATCGTCGGACGCCTTCGCGAGGCGTGCGGCAAGGGAGAGGGGTTCATGGGGCGGAAGATCCGATGCGTGGCCTTCGGCGTCCTGATGCTCGGTGCGGGCGGCTGCGCCGTGGCACCGGGCACAGGCTTCGATCCCGTGCCCGGCGAGGTCGGCGGGCGCGAGGCGACGAGGCCGATCACCGCGGCCGAAAGAGCGATAGTCGACGACCTATCGGACGCCATGGCGGGGCTGCTGGGGCCGCGGGACACCACGCTGCAGGTCAACGCCGCCGACGACGATCCGCTCACACGTGCCTGGGTGGACGCGCTGTCGGGCCTCGGCTTCGGCATCCAGCGCGTGCCGGCCGACCAGGGTCCGCGCTACCTGACGCACGAGACCGTGCGGCTCGACGCCCCGGACGCCTATGCCTACCGGCTGACGGCCGGCAACGTCGAGGTCTCGCGCGACTACCGCCTGGCGGACGGCGAGCGCGTCTCGGCCGTCTCGCCCGTGCGCGTGGCGGGCAGCCGCGCGAGGATCGCGATCGGCGCCTCGGGGCGGACGCGGGTGATCGCCGCCTCGCCGCTCCTGGACCGCGTGGAGTACGTCGGTCCCGCACCGCTCGACCGCCCCTCCCCGATCATCTCGCTCGTCACGCCCTCGGTCATCGAGGGCGTCGTCCAGAGCTCGGTGGGCGCCCCGAGCCGCCGGGCGATCAGCGAGGATCGCATCGAGCTCGGCAACCTCTACTTCGGGGACGACGCCTTCGCATCGCTCGACAGCTCGCACCGCCGGGTCGGACGCCACGTCATCGTCTTCGGCAACGACTCGATGGTGCTGGGCGCCGACAACCGCGCGGTGCTCGAACGCTTCGTCGACGAGGAGCTGCGGGTCGGCGACATCGTCGGGCTGGTGGGCTGCAGCAACGGCGCCACCGCCCTCGACATCGGCAACGAGGGGCTGGCGCTGGGGCGTGCGGCGCGCGTCACCGAAGCGCTCGTCGAGCGCGGCGTGGCGCGCGAGCGCATTCACGACCAGGGCTGCTGGGCCCCGGTCGATGCGGGCGATCGCTTTCCGAGCCGCGGCGTGGTGCTCGAGCTGTGGCGCAGGAACGCCTGATGGCCACCGCGCTCCGACGGCGACTCGCGCCGCGCGCCGTCTCGAGACTCGCGCTCCCGCTGGCGCTCTGCGCGGGCGCCTGGGCGGCCGGCTGCGCCACGCCGCCGGCCGTCACCGCCGACGCAGGCATCGCGACGCCCGAGCCGCTGCGCCGCGAGGCGATGGTGCCCCGTCTGGGCGGCGACGTCGCGACGCTCGATGCCGTCGGCGACGCCGAGCTGCGACGCCTCGGGCTCGTGACCACCAATCTCGTGTCCGCGCTGGTGCAACTGCCCGAGCTCGCGCCGGGTACCGCCACGCTGCAGGTGAACCGCCCCGGCGGCGCGCTCGGCAGCGTGATGGTGCGTGCGCTGGAGGATGCGGGCTACGGCCTGCAGCTCGTCGACGACGACCGCGGGCGCCGCTACGTCGGCTACGCCAAGCGCGTGTCCGAGACCGAGGTCGGCGAGGTGACCGACTACCGCCTGAGCGTCGGCGAGATCACCCTCACGCGCGAGTTCACGGTCGAGGGCGAGGCGATCTTCCCGGCGTCCCTGATGCGTGTCGAAGGCATCGATCGGGTGCCCGCCATCGCGCTCGCCGACGCGGTGTTCGCCGAGCAGGGCGGCCGGGCGCGCTCGTTCGTGTCCGGCACCCGCGGCGTCCGCGGCACCGAGGGCACGCCGGCGGTCGATACCGTGGAGGTGTTCGACTACGACACGCTGCCGCTGGAGGTGCGCACCGCACCGGACGCGGTGCTCGAGCGCACGCGCGTGCGCTCCAGGCTCGCCGCCGACGCCGCCGACGCGCCGGATCTCGACGGCTTCGCGGAGTACCGCCGCACGGTGCTGATCTTCGACGACCCGGACACGCGTTTCATGGGCGCGCCGAACAAGCGCGCGGTGCGGCTGCTGCTGCGCGACGTCGATCCGCGGGACCGGTTCGTGATCCGCTCCTGCCACGACGTCGACGGCCGCGACGAGGCGGCGATGCGTCGTGGCATACGGGTCGAGGAGGAACTGGTGGGCCTGGGCGTGGCGGCGGAGGCGGCGTGGATCGCGCCGTGCGTCGGGGCGAGCTACCGGCACGCGAGCGACGACTCGCCGGTCGCCGTGGAGCTGGTGCACTATCGGCCGGCACCCGTGGACGATTCGCCGTCGACGGACGGCCCCGCGCCCACTCCGATACCATGACGCGCACGGCCGGGCCGGCCGTGCAGAGCATCACCCAGCCGCCATGCGCCGCCTTCCCTTGCTCCCCGCCCGCCTCTCCTTGCTCGCCGCGGCGACGCTCGCGGCGCTGACGCTCGCGAGCGCCCCGGCGTCCGCCGATGCGGATCTTGCCGTGCACCTGACGGCGGGAGACGCCCCGGGCACGCTCGTCTTCTCGCTCGTGAACCGGGGCGATGCGCCGGTGGAGGTGCTGCGCACCGACACGCCGCTGGACGCCGAGCTCGCCGAGGATGCGTTCGACGTGCGCCGCACCGCCAAGGGCTGGCCCGCGGTGCGGCGCCCCGTCTACACCGGGCGGCTGTTCAAGCGGCCGACCCCCGAAGCCGGCGAGTTCGTGCGGATCGAGCCCGGTCGCGCGGTATCGCGCACCCTCGACCTGGAGCGCTACTACTCGGTGCCGGACGCCGGCGACTACGCGGTCGCCTTCGACGGGGCGTTCGCCGCACGGGCGTGGCCCGCGCCCACCGGGCTCGAGCGCCGCGCCGGACACGGCGGGTCGGACCTCGTCGAGGTCCGACCCGCAGCGGTGCCCGGCGCCGGGCGCGTCCTCGTCGAGCTGTACCCGGACACGGCCTGGAGCGCACGCGCCCGGCCGCCGGCCTTCAACGGCTGCGACGCCGCGGAGCGGGACGACATCGTCGGGGCGATCGGCGCCGCCGAGACCATCACCGCCGAGGCGCTGCAGGCGCTGCGCGGCACGCCCGAATCGCAGCGCGCGAACGCGCCGCGCTACGCGCGCTGGTTCGGGCCCTACACGCCGGCGCGCTACGCGGCCGTCACGGATCGCTACTCCGCGATCCTCGGCGCGCTCTCGGGCGAGACCATCGGCGCCGACTGCACCTGCACCGAGCCCGTGTACGCCTACGTCTACCCGAGCCAGCCGTACGACGTGTACCTGTGCCCCTACTTCTTCGCCGCCGACACGCTAGGCACCGACTCCCGCGCGGGCACGTTCGTACACGAGCTGTCCCACTTCTCGGTGCTCGGAGGCACGCGGGACACGGTCTACGGGCAGTCGGCAGCGGCCGCCCTCGCCTTCGACGATCCGGACCTCGCCACCGCCAACGCCGACAGCATCGAGTACTTCGCCGAAAACACCCCGATGCTGTCCATGAGCGGCGGCGCCCCGGTCGAACCGGTGGACGGCGATGCCCCCCCCCTGCCGTCCGACGACGATCCCGCCTTTGCGGACCTGCCGCTCGATGTCCGGCGCACGGGCTACGTCGGCGAGGGCGACAACGACCTGTTCCGCACGGTCGGCGCCGACACCATCGTGATCGATTCGATCACCGGGGATGCCGACCTGTACGTGTTCGCCGACGCCGGCCTGGGCGACGGCTCGCTCGTGTGCGCCTCCGAGGCCGCTCCCGCCGAGTCGACGCTCGACGTGTGCGAGCTGCCGGCGGGGGACACCTGGTACGCGCTCGTCGTCGGCTACCGGAGCGCCGACTACGAGATCGTCGCCCGAGCCGTGAACGTCGGCGGCAGCGCGCCGGGCAACGCGCCAGCCGATGACGATCCGTTCGTCGTGGCGGGAGGCGGGCTCGGTGACATCCTCGGCGGCGTGTTCGGCGGTGGCTCCGGCGGCGGCTCCGGCGATTCCGGGGGTGGCGCCTTCGGGTTGGGGTGGGCGGCGCTGCTCGGCGGTGCCGCGGCACTTCGCCGTCGACGCCCCGGCGGCGAAGCGCGCCGAGCGCGTCCGACCGTCGCCCCGCCCCACCGTCCGTCGAGCCGTTCATGAGCGGACGCCTGTCCTTGCCTGCGCGCGCATCATGCGCCGTGGCGGCGCTGCTGCTCGCGGTCGGCTGCGCCGCCGGCGGGAGTGACACCGCGCCGGACGCCGCGCCCACCGGATCCACGGGCGCACCGACCACCGACGGGGAACCGAAGACCGTGACCGATACCCCCGACGACGCCGCCGCGCGCCTCGCGACGCCCCCTTCGGACGCCTCCGACACGCCGCCCGCGACGCCTTCGCACGTGTTGCAGGTGCGAGTGCAGGCGACCGACGTGCGCTCCGCGGCCGATGCGCCGCTGCGGCTGTTCGTGGAAGCCAGGAACGCAACGACCGCGGGCACCGACCTGCTGCTGTGGAACACCCCGTTCGAGCCCGTGCTGTCGGCCGACACGTTCCGCGTCACCCGCGACGGCGAGCCGGTGGCCTACCGGGGCCGAGTGGTCAAGCGCGCCCTGCCCCCGCCGGACGACGCCGTCGTGCGCCTGATGCCGGGCGAGACGATCGAGCGCGCCGTGGAGCTGTCGCGCCACTACGCGGTGGACGTGCCCGGCACCTACGCCATCGAGTTCGTCCCGGGACGGTTGCCGATCGACGACGGCACCGAGGCGACGGCGGGCTTCGCGACGCTCGTGGCGGCCGATGAGGATCCGGTCGTCGTCGAGCGCCGCTGACGGGATACGAACCGGCTGCGGGTACGCCGCCGGCCCCCGACGGCCGTCTCAGCGCAGCCGCTCGACCACCGTCGCGATGCCCTGGCCCATGCCGATGCACATCGTCGCCAGCCCCAGCTCGCCATCGTTCTGGTCCATGACGTTCATCAGCGTCGTCAGGATGCGCGTGCCCGAGCAGCCGAGCGGGTGGCCGAGCGCGATGGCGCCGCCGTTGAGGTTGACCTTCCTGTCGAGCTCGTCGGCGAGCCCCAGGTCGCGCAGCACCGGGATCGCCTGCGCGGCGAAGGCCTCGTTGAGCTCCACGTGCGAGAGATCGGCCACCTCGACGCCGGCCCGCTTGAGCGCCTTTCTCGACGCCGGCACCGGCCCGTAGCCCATGATCGCGGGGTCGCAGCCCGACACCGCCATGCCCTTGATGCGCGCGCGCGGCGTCACGCCCAGCGCCATCGCCTTCTCGCCGCTCATCACGAGCATCGCCGACGCCCCGTCCGAGATCGCGGACGACGAGCCCGCCGTCACCTTCCCCACCTTCGGCACGAAGGCCGGGGGCAGCGCGCCGAGCGACTCGAGCGAGGCGTCCTCGCGGATGACCTCGTCGCGATCGATCATCTTCGGCACGCCCGCGGGGTCGTGGCCCTGGATCGGCACGATCTCGGCATCGAAGCGGCCGGCCTGGGCGGCGGCGTGCGCGCGCCGGTGCGAGCGCAGGGCGAACTCGTCCATCTCGCCGCGCTCGACCTTGTGCACCTGGGCCAGCATCTCGGCGGTCAGGCCCATCATCATCGAGCCCTTCGCCATGTAGAGGCTCATGGCGGGGTTCAGGTCCACGCCGTGCATCATCGGCACGTGCTGCATGTGCTCGACGCCGCCGACCACGAACGTGTCGCCGTAGCCCGTCATGATGCCCTGGGCGGCGATGTGCAGCGCGCTCATCGACGAGCCGCACAGCCGGCTGACCGTCTGCGCCGCGACCTGCTTGGGCAGGCCCGCCATCAGCGAGATGGCGCGCGCGACGTTGAAGCCCTGCTCCAGCGTCTGGTTCACGCAGCCCCAGACGACGTCCTCGACGTCCGCCGTCGGCACGTCGGGGTTTCGCTCGAACAGCGCCCGCACGAGCGCCGCCGACAGGTTCTCGGCCCGCACGTGGGCGAAGCCGCCGCCCTTGGAGCGCCCCATCGCGGAGCGCACGCCGTCGACGATGACGACATCCCTCGCCTGGAAGTTCATGCCTGGTCTCCGGAGTGGGTGGCGTAGAAGCCGGTGCCTTTGGACGCCATCTCGCGCATGCGGTCGGTGGGGGCGTAGAGCGGGCCGAGCTCCTCGGACAGGGCCTGCGCCCGGGCGACGAAGTCGGCGATGCCGCGTCCGTCGGCCCAGCGCAGCGCTCCGCCGCGGAACGGCGGGAAGCCGAGCCCGTAGACGAGACCCATGTCCACCTCGGCGGGCGTGCCGACGATGCCGTCCTCCAGGCAGCGCGCCGCTTCGACGCACATCGGCACCATGAGGCGGTCGACGATGTCGGCGGCCTCGAAGTCCGCCTCGGAGGCGCGCACGCCCGCAACGATCGCGTCCGCTTCGGGGTCGGGCAGCTTCTGAGGCTTGCCCTTGCGGTCCGGCTCGTACTTGTAGAAGCCCCTGCCGTTCTTCTGGCCGTAGCGCCCGGCGTCGAACATCGCATCGATGACGGTGTGCCCGCCGTTGCCCATGTGCTCGCCGCCCATGCGCTCGGGGAAGCCCTCGGCCATGACGGCCGCGGCGTGCTTGCCGGTATCGAGCCCCACGACATCTAGCAGGTAGGCGGGCCCCATCGGCCAGCCGAAGCGCTCCATCGCCTTGTCGATCGCGACGATCCTGCCGCCGTCGGCCACCAGGCGGCTGAAGCCGCCGAAGTAGGCGAACAGGATGCGGTTGACGAGGAAGCCCGGGCAGTCGTTGACGACGATCGGGGTCTTCTTCATCGCCTGCGCGTAGGCCACGGTCGTGGCGATCGCGCGCTCCGAGGAGCCCTCGGCGCGGATGACCTCGACCAGCGGCATGCGGTGCACGGGGTTGAAGAAGTGCATGCCGCAGAAGTTCTCCGGGCGCGCGAGCGATTCCGCCAGCAGGTTCACCGAGATCGTGGACGTGTTCGTCGTGATGATCGTGTCCTCGGAGACGTTGCCCTCGAGCTCGGCGAGCACCGAGGCCTTGATCTTGGGGTTCTCCACGACGGCCTCGACCACGAGATCGACGTCGGCGAACTCGCCGTAGGACAGCGCCGGCTGGATGGCGTTGAGCACGCCCATGACGGCATCGGGCTTCATCCGCCCGCGCGCCACCTGGCCGCCCAGCAGCTTGCTCGCCTCGGCCAGGCCCGCATCGATCGCCTCCTGACGGATATCCTTCATGACGATGGGCACACCGTTGCTGGCGCTCTGGTAGGCGACGCCGCCGCCCATGATGCCGGCGCCCAGCACGGCGGCCTTGTCGACCTTGCCCGCGTGCCGGGTGTGGCCGCGCGCGATGCGCTTCAGCTGCTGATCGTTCAGGAAGATGCCGACGAGGCTGGCCGCCACATCGGTCTTGGCAAGCTTCACGAAGCTCGCCGACTCGATCTTCAGCGCCTCGTCCCGGCCCTTCTTCGCCCCGAGGCCGATCGTGTCGATGATCGTCGGCGGCGAGGGATAGTGCGGCCCGGCCTTGGAGACGACGACGGCCTTGGCCGTCTCCAGCGCCATGGTGAGCTCCAGGTCCGACAGCAGCAGCGGCGAGCTCTTGAGCGTGCGCCTGCCCGTCAGGTCCATCGCGCCCGAGCGCACCTGCTCGACGATGGCGAGCCCCGCGGCCTCGAGCCCCTCGGGGGCCACCACGGCATCGACCGCCCCGTCGCTCAGCGCATCCGCGGCCTTCTTCGACGCCCCGGTGGCGATCCACTCCACCGCGTTGTCGACGCCGATGATGCGCGACAGCCTGACCGAGCCGCCCCAGCCGGGCATGATGCCGAGCTTGACCTCGGGCAGCCCGACGCGCGCGCCCGGCGCCATGACGCGGAAGTCCGCCGCCAGGCAGTACTCGAAGCCGCCGCCCTGGGCCTCGCCGTTGATCAGCGCGACGCTCGGGAACGGGAACGACTCGAAGCGGTTGAACATCGCGTTCACGCGATCGAGCATCGCCGCGAGCTCCTCGTCCGGTGCCTCGAAGTAGCCCAGGAACTCGTTGATGTCAGCGCCGGCGACGAACACGCCCTTGCCGCTCGTCATCAGCAGCCCCGCGACGTTCTCCTGGCCATCGATCGCGTCGAGCGCGGCGCCGAGATCCTCCAGCGCCGTCTTGTCGAACACGTTGACCTTGGAGTCCTTCGCATCGAAGTGCAGCCGCAGCACGTCGGCGTCCCGGGTGAGGGCGAAGGCGGGGCCGGAATGCAGTCCGGGAGTCGTCATGGGCAGTGCTCCGTCGTGAAGGGGGCGGTCAGAACGCGAAATGCGCCTGGTCGAGATCCATCAGGTTGTCGGCGCCGGAGAGCATCGTGGCGGCGTGCGCGCGCGTACGGGGCAGGATGCGCTCGAAGTAGAAGCGCGCCGTGAAGCGCTTGGCGGCGAGAAAGGCCGCGTCCCCGGTCCCCGCATCGAGCTGACGCTCGGCCTCGGCGGCCGCCTGCGCGTGGCACCAGGCGAGCACGGTGTAGCCGGCGTACATCAGGTAGTCCACCGAGGCCGCCCCCGCCTCCTCCCGGTCCTGCAGCGCCGCCATCGCGATGCGCGAGGTCAGGTCGCTCCACTCGCGCACGTGCTTGTCGAGCGGGCGCACGTAGCGGCCCATGCGCGGGTCGTCCGCGTGCTCGGCGCAGAACGCCCGGATGGGGCCGATCACCGAGCCCAGGATCTCGCCCTGCGAGCCCAGCACCTTCCTGCCCAGCAGATCCAGCGCCTGGACCCCCGTGGTGCCCTCGTAGATCGTCGCGATGCGCGCATCGCGCACGTTCTGCTCCATGCCCCACTCGCGCACGTAGCCGTGGCCGCCGAAGCACTGCAGACCGAGGTTCGCGGACTCGAAGCCGACCTCGGTTAGAAAGGCCTTGGCGATCGGGGTCAGCACGGCGAGCTGGCGCTCGGCGTCCGCGCGGGCCTCGGCGTCGGCGGCGTGCTCGGCGAGATCCACCTGCTTGGCGCAGTGGTAGATGAACAGCCGCCCGCCCTCCGCCAGCGCCTTCTGCGTCATCAGCATGCGCCGCACGTCCGGGTGCACGATGATCGGGTCGGCGGGCCTGGACGGCGCCGCGGGACCCGTCAGCGAGCGCATCTGCAACCGCTCGCGGGCGTAGGCGAGCGAGCCCTGGAAGCCGAGCTCGGCGTGCGCGAGACCCTGGATGGCGGTGCCGATGCGCGCGGTGTTCATGAACGTGAACATGCAGTTGAGCCCGCGGTTCGGCGGCCCGATCAGCCAGCCCGTGGCCCCGTCGAAGTTCAGCACGCAGGTGGCGTTGCCGTGGATGCCCATCTTGTGCTCGATCGAGCCGCAGGACATCGCGTTGCGCTCGCCCACCTCGCCGCTCTCGTCGACCAGGTTCCGCGGTACGATGAACAGCGAGATGCCGCGCGTGCCGGCCGGTGCGTCCGGCAGCCGCGCCAGCACGATGTGGACGATATTGCCGGCCATGTCGTGTTCCCCGGCCGAGATGAAGATCTTCTGGCCGGTGATGCGGTAGGTGCCGTCGGGCTGCGGCTCGGCGCGCGTCTTGAGCAGGCCCAGGTCGGTGCCGCAATGGGACTCGGTCAGGCACATCGTGCCCGTCCACTCGCCCGAGACCAGACGCTCCAGCCAGATTCTCCTCTGCTCGTCGGTGCCGTGGGAGGCGATCGTCTTCATCGCACCGTGCGACAGGCCCGGGTACATCGACCACGACCAGTTGGCCGTGCCGATCATCTCCGACAGCACGGTGCCCAGGGACTCGGGCAGGCCCTGACCGCCGAGCGCCTCGGGCTGCGTCATCGATGGCCAGCCGCCGTCGACGTAGCGCGCGTAGGCGTCGGAGAAGCCCGTCGGCGTCGTGACGGTGCCGTCCTCGTGACGGGTGCAGCCCTCGGCGTCGCCGACGGCGTTCAGCGGCGAGAGCACCTCGCGGGCGAACTTCGCACCCTCCTCCAGGATGGCGTCGACGGTGTCGGGGGTGGCCTCGTCGGCACCCGGCAAGGACGCGTAGTGCGCGTCGAAGCCGAGCACGTCGCGCAAGGCGAACGTCATGTCCTTGAGCGGGGCGGTGTACTGCATGCGGACGACTCTCGAAACGTGATCGATACGCCCAGTGTCGGCCGGCGACGATTCGGTCTCAATGACGCATACGCCACCCATCGCTGGCACTTTCGTTCGCCTGACGCCCGGACGACATGCGGTCGGCACCCGGGAGACGCTCAGGCGTCACGCGCCGCCTCGTGCGCCGCGCGGTAGCGCGAGGGCGTCGTGCCGGTCCACCGGCGGAAGGCGCGGAAGAAGGTGCTGGGCTCCTCGAAGCCCAGCAACGCGGCGATCTCCCCGACCGCGAGGTCGGTGTCGGCGAGATACCGCAGCGCCGCGGCCCGGCGCCCGTCGTCCTTGAGCTCCTGCCAGCCCGTGCCCTCCTCGGCGAGCCTGCGCCGCAGCGTGCTCACGGACATGCCCAGCCGATCGGCCGCGTCCTGGGCGGTGGGGGGCGCCTCGCCCGGACTCTGGCCCAGCAGACCGCGCAGGCGCTCCCGCAGCGAGGGCGGCACGAACGAGGGCACGATCAGCCGGTACGGGGTCTCGCTCAGGAACTCCTCGAGCGTCTGCTCGTTCTGCACGTTCGGCAGCGCCATCGCGTGCGACGGCAGCACCAGGCGCGACACCGGCGCATCGAACGTCACGGGCACCCCGAACAGGCGCTGCCACTCCTCGCCGTGCGGCGGGCGCGGCCAGGCGAACTGCACCTCGCGCAGCGCGAGCGGACGGCCCGCGAACCAGCCCAGCAGGTTCGTCCAGAAGTAGAGCGAGGTGCGCACCTTCATCAGCGCGTCCTCGCCCAGCAGCTCGTCCAGCGGGGCGCCGTCCGCGCGCGCCGTCGGCGCGAACCCGATCGAGGCCTCGCCGCCGTCGATGGCGAGCGTCGGCCGGATGCGCGGGCCCCGGCAGATCTCCACGAAATCCCCCGCGCGGCGCACGATCGAGCCCAGCGTCCGACAGCCGAGCACGCACAGGCACATCATGCGGAAGGCCCCCAGCGGGGTCGGCCCGCCCGAAGCCATGCCGAGCGTCTCGTCGTCCAGCAGCCGCATGGCGCGCTGGTAGAGCCTGCCGAAGAGCTCGGCCGGCAGCCGCTCGGCCGCGCCGAGCTCGGCGGAGCTCGTGGACTCGGCGGCGAGGAACGCCTCGACGTCCTCGCCCGCCGCGGCCACGCGCGCGGCGAGCGTGCGCACGAACGCGGCCGGCACGGTCACGGCGCCGGCGGGGTCGGCATCTGCTTCGGGACTCATCGGCCGCTAGCGTAACCGGCCCGCGCCCCGTCGGCCCGGTCCGTCGGTACGACCCGTCAGCCCGGACGGTACACGCGCACGTAGTCGACGAGCATCGTCGAGGGGTCGGGCGTGGCGTCGATGGGCCAGCCCGAGCCGAGCGCGAGGTTCACGATCGGGTAGAACGCCAGCCCGCGCCACTCGGCGGGCCGGGCGATGCGCCAGACCTCGCGACGATCGTGGTAGTAGACGATCTCGGCCGCGGTGACCTCCACGCCCAGCGTCATCCAGCCGCGCGCCGCGATCCCCGGCGCGTGCACGACGGTCGACTCGCTCCAGGGGTGATCGTTCGCGTGACCCGGACGCCAGGTGTGCGCCACCGCGTGGTACTCGTCCGGGAACTGCCCGTAGTGCTCCAGCACGTCGATCTCGGCACCGTAGCCCTCGGGGCTCCTGGTCGAGGCCAGCCAGAACGCCGGCCACGTGCCGGGCCCTTCGGGCAGATCCACGCGCGTTTCGAAGTAGCCGGTCTCCCAGGTGCGGCCGCGCCCGCTCGGATGCTGCAGCGAGAGCAGCCCGGAGGTCCACTCGCCCGGCTCGCGCCGCCGGTTCGCCTCGATGGACAGCGTGCCATCGGCGACCGAGACCGCATCGGCGCGGAACGCCGCATCGCCGAAGTCCCCGCCCCAGGGGGTGGAGGAGAACCAGCGCGCGCCGTTGTCCGACCCCCAGCCCTCTATCGACAGCTGCTCGAACTCGTCCGACCAGTCGAGTGTCCAGGGCCTGCCCGCCAGCACCAGGTCGGGCCCCTTGCCGGCTTCTCGCACCGTCGCCGACTCACCGACCGTCACGCTTGCGGGAGACGTCAGGCGCAGCCACGCCGCCTCCATCGCGCGAATCTCCAGTCCGTCCACGGACGGCGTGCGGTAGCTTCCCGACGCACCGTCCCAGATCCAGGTGTTGGCGTGCGCGACCAGATCCGCCGCCACCGCCTCGGTCCAGGTGCAGCCCGCCTCGCACTCCCCATCGCCGGTCGTGAACACGATGTCGTCGGTGGAGGTGTCGGTCGACACGCCGAGCATCGACCAACCCTGAGGCAGATCGCGCGCGGCGTCGGAGGCGGCGGCCCCCGAAGGGATCAGGGAGGCGATCGACGCGGCGAGCAGGGCGCGGACGAACGCGTCGGAACACAAGGCCATCACGATCACTCCGGAGCTGCCGACGGGTGAGCGCTGCGGCGGCGGCGCGGGTGTGCGTCTTCAGGTCGGATGGCCGGCGTGTCGGACGGTCGAGCGTCGGAAACGGACGCGGGCCTCGTTCGGGACCGGACCGCGCCCGCGGGCGTGCCCGACCTACAGGCGCGCCAGCAGCTCCCGCTTCTTGGCCGCGAACTCCTCGTCGGTGAGCAGGCCCTGGTCGCGCAGCACGCCCAGCCGCTCGATGAGCTGGAGAGGGTCGTCGCCCGCCGAGCTCGCGGCAGGCGCCGGGGCGGCCGGGGCGGCCGGGGCGGCGGGACCCTCGCCGTCGGCGTCTCCGGTCCGTGCGACGCGCGCCGGGTCGTCGGCGTCCACGCTCGTACCGGCCGCGGCCGATGCGATCGACACCACCGGCAGGGCCGCGAGATCCACGACGCCGTGCTGGCTGGACATCGACAGGCCGCCGGTGCCGCCCTGCTGCTGGGAGAACCCGCCGATGCGGTGATCGAGGGTGTCGTGGACGCGCACCTCGGCGCCAGTGTCCACGACCAGGCGACGAGCATCGGCGAAGTAGGCGTAGCGCATCGCGTCCTGCGCGCCGGAGGCCGACGGGGTGCCGAGCTCCTTCGGCCACCACGCGCTCGACGCCGACGGCGCGAAGAAGGAGGATTCGGGCAGGTGCGAGGGCGCGCCGTCCCCGGAGCCCTGCACCTGGGACTGCGCGGGAACGGCCAAGGGGCCCGCCGCCGCCAGCGCCGCCGACAGGTCCTCGCACAGCGCGCCCACACGCGACTTGAGGCCGTTGTCGAACATGCTGCCGATCATCAGCATACCGCCCGTCATCCACTGGCCGCCGCCGCCGAGCTCGGGGTGGGAGAACTGGGCGGCGCGCCCGTGGCCCGCGACCATGGCGGCCAGCAGGGCCGAGACGGCCTCCTCGCCGAAGCCGTGGCGCGCGGCGAGGTCGTGGACGAGGCTTGCGCCTTCAGAGGTGAGAGCGGACATGAGGCTTCGGACCGGGCTCGACGGTACGTGAGGGGGTCGGCAGTCTACCCGGACGGGAACGACGTGCCGGGCGCTCGCAAGACCCGGCGCACCCCGTTCGACGCGGTCTCAGCTGGCGTCGATCAGGTTCACCACGCGCATGACCGACGGGTCCGCCAGCGCTGCATGGCCGGCCGCCGCCTTCGAGCTCGAGTCCGCGTTGCCCGTCAGCGTCGCCACCCCGTCGCGCACCGTCACGTTCACGGTGCCCGAGCCCGAGATCGCCGACTGCACGTCCCCGTGGAGCGATCCGGTGGTGATGGCCGAGGCCGGAGCGGCCGCCAGCGCGGCGGACAGGGCGACGGCGGCGAGGGCTTGCTTGGCGAATGCGTTCATGGGGTTCAGGTGTCCTTGGGTCAGAGTCGAAGATGGGTAGGTGCGTCGAAGAGCCGTTGTGCGCTCTCCATGGGTAGGCACTATCGGCTTCGAAGCTGCCCGCGCCCTCGCCGCCTCCTTACATCGGCGTGAGGACACGGTTCCGCGATGGATGCGCGGTGGCACGGCGCACCCGGTCCGGCCCTGGAGACAACCCCGTGAATGCCGAGCCCCGCTTTCCCCGCCTGCACCTGGCCGTCCGCCACGCGACCCTCTGGCACGCTGGCCAGGACCGGAAATACAGCGCCGAGCCCTACATCGTCCACCCGCTGCGGGTCATGTCGCTCGTGCGCACCGTCAGCGACGACGAAGACGTGCTGATCGCGGCCGTCCTGCACGATGTCGTGGAGGACACGCGCGCGACGATCGATGCGGTGCGCGACCTCTTCGGACCGGTCGTGGCCGACCTCGTGGGGTGGCTGACGGATGTGTCGACGGCGGTCGACGGCAACCGCCGCGCGCGCAAGGCGCTGGATGCCGAGCACACGGCCCGGGCGCCCGCAGACGCGCAGACCGTCAAGCTCGCCGACCTGATCGACAACGCCGGGTCGATCGCCGCATCCGACCCGGGCTTCGCCCACGTCTACATGGACGAGAAGGAGAGGCTGCTGGCCGTGCTGACGAAGGGCGACGCGCGCCTGCACCGGCAGGCCACCGACGTGCTCGCACGCCATCGGCGCGACCGGTCGCGGCACGCCGAGCGATGACGCAGGGGTGCGGCGATGGGTGGTGCCGGCACCAAGAATCGAACTCGGGACCTACTGATTACAAAGCAGCTCGGCGGTTCCCGCCCATGTCATTCGCTGCACTCCGTGGTCCTCTGAAAACCGCTTCACGCTGCGGTTTACCTTCACTCCCTGTCAGTCTGTATTGTACTCCGCCGTGCTCGCTCGGAGTACCTACGGAGGTGACTACAGGTGAAGGCACGTCGATTCACGGACTCGTTCCTGCAGCGCCTCGAGCCCACCGGACAGGCGTACCGGGTGCGCGACCGGTCCGAGGCCGTGGGCTTCGGGATCCAGGTCGCCGCCGGCGGCACGCGCACGTTCTTCCTCGCCTACAGCGTCCGCGGGCGCAAGAGGTACGTGGGGCTCCACCGCTACCGCCCACCCGTCACCGAGGACGGCAAGCGCGTCGCGTCGAACCTCGCCGACCAGCGTGCCCTGGCCCGGAAGCTGCGCGCGCTGCATGACGAGGGGACCGACCCCGCGCGCTGGCTCGTCGAGCAGGTGGACGCCCGGCGCACGGGCTCTCTCCTGCGGCTGCTGGCCTACCACCTGCGCACGCTCGGCACGCGCCCATCGGCGAAGCACGCGCGGGCGATCTACCGCCGCGACGTCGTCCCGCACATCGACGCCCGGCGCCCCGCGCGCGAGATCACGGCCGACGACCTGACGCCGCTGCTCGCGAAGATCCAGCGCCGCGGCGCGCCCGTGCAGGCCGAGCGAGCGCGCTCGTTCCTGCGGACCGCGTTCGAGCGCGGCGCGAAGCAGGACCACGACCCACGGAGCAAGGCCCGCGGCCTGCGCTTCGCCCTGGCGTCGAACCCGGTCGCGCTGATCCCGAGCTACCAGCGCGAGGAGGCGGCGCGCGATCGTGTGCTGTCGGCCGACGAGCTCGCCGCGTTCTGGCACGCGCTCGGCGATCACGACCTGATGCGCCCGAGCACGGGCCTGTTCCTGCGCCTGTGCCTGCTGACCGGCCAGCGTCCGACCCAGTGGCGCCTGGCCACGCGCAGCGAACTCGACGACGCCGGCGTGTGGCTGTTCCCGCCGTCGTCGATGAAGTCGAGGAACCCGGTCCTGGCTCGCGCGCACGCCCTACCCCTGCCGCCGGTCGCGCTCGACGTCGTGCGCGAGCAGATGGCGCACCACGACTCGGCGCTGCTGTTCCCGAGCACGCGCGACCCCGGGCAACCGATGGATCTCGCGACGCCGAACGCCGCAATCCAACGCTACTGCCGCCGCACGGGCGCCGCACCGTTCACCGCGCGGGACCTGCGCCGGACGTGGAAGACGCGGGCGGCCGACGCCGGACTGACCACCGAGCAGCGCGATCGCGTCCAGGCGCACGGCGTGACGAAGGACGCCGCGTCCGAACACTACGACTGGAACCTGCACCTGGACACCAAGCGCACCGGGCTCGAGCGGTGGGCCGCGTGGCTCGACGCGCTCGTCGCCGGCGAAGCCGAAGCCGAAGCAGCGTGAACGTGCCCGACGAGATCGACGAGCTCGTGCGCGCCGCCGGGCTCTACCGACTCGACCCGGACGCGCCGATCCGGCATGAGACGCGCGAGCTCGACCGGCGCCGGCTCACGACGCTTGCCGCACCAAGCGACGTCGAGGCCGAGCTCACGGCCGGCGGGCTGCTCGCGCACTTCGTCCGCGCCGTCGAGCGCGGCGCGGTGCCCGAGCGCGTGGTGCTCGAGCGCGTGGCGGCCGCGTTCTCGAGCGTGCTCGACGCCTGCACCGAGGACGGCGTCGAGATCGTCACCCGGGACCGCGAGACCGGCACGGAGCTCGTCGCCGCGCTCAGACTCCACCGCCCCGCGGGCGGGCAGGAGAAGACCGAGGCCGCGCGCCACGCGGACGCGCTGCTCGGCGACCTGGCGGACGTGCTGGCGGTCGATCCCGAGCTGAGCCGCCGCGCTGCCGTGCGCGCGGTGCTCGAGCGCCGACGCCTGGATCGCGTCCGCACCGCGGCGGCCGTGAAGCTACCCGAGCTGCTCGCACCGCTGGTGGCCGAGCACAACGCGCGGCTCGAGGCTGCGGACGAGCTCAACGCGACCGACGAGGCCGAGGCGAACCGGCGATGGCTCGCGGCGCACGACTGGTGGGAGGCGGTACAGGTCGGCACCGAGGCCGTCGCGCTGCACCAGGCGGACCGGTTGACCGAGGACGTCGCTGGGGAGGTGGTCGAAATCGAGGCGCAGGCCGTGACCAACCGGCTTCGCTCCGAGGAGGGGCGGCGACGCTTCGAGGCCGCATCGACGTGGGCAGCGGCGGGACTCGTCGCCCGCGGCCCGCGTGCTTCACGGCGTGCCACGCCATGAAGTGAGCCTAGATCCCGCAAGTGCGTCCGACCGAACTATCGTGCGGACCAGAACGCAAGGAAGGGGAACGAGCAGAACGACGCAGAAGACGTGAGAAGTGGCCGACGGGGCCAGTCGCCAAACCACCCCGCCAGCCGCACCAGAAGTGAATAGACACCAACCTGGCACCGGCGATCTTCGCAGGTGCCGACCGATCGCGCGACCACGCGCAGGAGAAGCACCGTGCAGAACGCCGAAACAGCGGCCCCGTCCGCTCGCCCGAAGAAGTCGAAGCCGCGCCAGCGTCGCGGCCGGGCGCCCATCCCGCCGATGACGAACCCGCGTCCCGACGACATGATCCCGATGGGCGAGGTGTGCCGGATGACCGGCCTGCCCGAGCTGACCATCGACAACTGGCGCCGGCAGGACCGGTTCCCGAAGCCGGTCAAGTACGGGACATCGAGGAACTCGCCGATCCGCTGGCGCCGGAGCGTCATCACGGCGTGGATCGAGGAGTTCGAGAAGGCGTCGGCGGCCTGATGGCGGCCCGCAGAGGCCCGGCCCGGGGAATGAGCGCCCCGGGGCCGGACGTGTCGACATTCGCGGGCAGCGGGACGACGGGGACGAGCCTACCACTGGCCGACCGCACCCGCGCCGCCCTCGAGCGGCTCGGCATCGCACCGCCCGCGGATCTGCCGCGATTCGTCTGGATCGAGCTCCCGCGCCGTCGATGGCTGCTGATGACGGACGCGCTCGTGCTGATCGGCGACTGGACGACCGGCGCCGTGATCCAGATCGGAGGCGGCCGATGAGTGCGCCCATCGCCGGCTGGGACGAGACCACCTGGCCGGCCGCCACCCCGCCGTGCGCGCGCTGCGGCCACGACGGCGCCGCCGAGACCGCCGTGCTCCGGCGTCGCGCCACCACCGATGCCGAGCACGACGAGCTTGTGGCCACGCTGCTGGACGGCGCGATCGTCGAGGTGCGCCCCTGGCAGGCGGGCGCCTACACCGACGCGGTCCTGGCCGCCTACGCCGCGGTGCTGCACGAGCTGGCCGTGGTGACGCTCGCGAGCCTGCCCGGGGCCGAGATCCGGGGGCGGCTCGAGGACGTGCTCCCGATGACGCTGCCGGCCGCGGTGCTCGCCGACGTGCGCGCCGAGCTGAACCGGCTGCACGCACGGTGCGAGGCGCTGGGCATCCAGCCGGCATCGTTCCGGGCGCCGACGCGGGCGGCCGCGCGGAGGGTCGCGTGATGGCCCCGGACACCATGACCGTGGACGAGGCCGAGCACGAGGACGCGACGGGCGCACCCGCGGGCAGTTCTGCCACGAGGTCGGACGCGGCTCCCGAAGTCGGGCAAGCCCAAGAGGCGAGCGGCGGCGATCGCGACGGCGCGGACGACGATGGCGCATCGACACCCGACGCGCTGGTGGCGATCGTGACGGCGGCCGTCGCGAGCGCCGAAACCGATCTCGAGGCCGCGCTCGCGGCGCCCGTGATCGACGCGCTCGCCCGACTACGCACCGCCCGCCCGCCCACGTTCATGCGCCTGCGCGGCGAGCTCAAGCGGGCGAACGCCGACGTGTCGCTCGCGATGCTCGACACGATGATCGACGCGGCGGCCGGGGCGGCATCGGCCGAGGGCGACGGCGCGGCCGAGTCCGGCGAGAAAGGCCCCGGCGCCGTCGAGGCGATCATCGACGCGGTCCGGGCCGTCGGCGAGCTGTTCCTCGGCGACGACGACGAGCCGTATGTGCGCTTCGATCGCGACGGGCACCGCGAGGTGTGGGCGCTCGAGTCGCGCGCGTTCCGGGAGTGGGTCGGGCACCAGGCGTACAGCTCGAGCGGCCGGGCGCCGCGAGCCGCGCAGCTTGCGGATGCGGCCAACGTGCTCGGCGGGATCGCTCGGCACGAAGGCGAGCAGCACGCGGTGCACCTGCGTGTCGCCCCGCACCCGCACGGCGACGGCTACTTGATCGACACCGGCGACGAGGCGTGGCGCGTCATCGAGGTCACGCCGACCGGCTGGCGGCTGCTCGACGAGTCGCCCGCTCGGTTCCGACGCACCAAGGGCATGAAGGCCATGCCGTCGGTAGCCCACGAGGGCGGCATCGAGGATCTGCAGGCGCTGGTGAACATCGCTCCCGAGTCCGAGCCGCTGCTCGTCGCGGTGCTGCTCGAATGCTGGCGCCCGGACACCGCGTATCCGGTCGTCGAACTCGGCGGCGAGGAGGGATCGGGCAAGTCGGCGACGGCAACGAACCTGCGCGCCCTGATCGACCCGACGGCGGTGCCGCTGCGCGCCGCCCCGAAGTCGGTCGAGGATCTGTTCGTCGGCGCCCGCCAGAACCACGTCGTGAACCTGAACAACCTGTCGCACCTGACCCCCGAGGCGCAGGACGGGCTGTGCACGCTCGCGACCGGTGGAGGGCTCGCTGGGCGGCGGCTGTACACGAACGACGAGGAGGTGGTGCACGAGGCCAAGCGCCCGGTGTGGATGAACGGGATCGCGACGCTCGCCACGCAATCGGATCTGCTGTCGCGTGTCGTGCGGATCGAGTGCCCGAAGCTCGCCGAGCCGGACGACGGCACCGGCGGCACCGCGCGCGTCTCCGACGGCGACATGGCCGAGCGGGTCGCCCACCACGGCCCCCGGGCGCTCCGGTTCCTGCTCGACACGTTCGTGGCCGCCCTGGCGCGCCTGCCGAGCGTGGAGCTTGCGCGGGCGCCGCGGTTGATGGACTTCGCCCGGCTCGGCGAGGCAGCGCACCAAGCGCGCGGCTTCGAGGTCGGCGACTTCACCGACGCCTACGTGGGCGCGCTGGAGGAGGCGGCCGTCCAGTCGCTCGAGTCCTCGCCTGTCGCGGAGGTGCTCGTCGAGTACGCGCAGTTGAAGGCGACGGGCTCTCCGCTCGAGACCACCGTCGGCGAGCTATTCACGATGATCGACGAGCGCGCCGGGACTCGACGCGACCGGGCGTGGCCCAAGACCTCGCGCGGGTTCGGCGACGCGATCCGGCGGGCGGCCCCAGCGATGCGGCTCGTCGGCGTGACCGTCAAGGTGCACAAGAAGCGCCGCGACGGGACGCCCGTGACCATTCACGCCGGGCCGGGTTCTCTCTCAGCGCGAAATATCCAGGCGGCGCAGGGAAGGTCACGACGGTCACAACGGTCACAAGACGCGCCAGAAACCCGACACCGTGACCATTGTGACCGTCGTGACCGTCACGGCGGCACCCTGTCATCCGCCGCGGGAGAAGAACCCTCACCCGACGCGCAACGGTCACGGGCGCCTGCGCCGGCCGACGCGGAGGAGTTCTGATGCTGCTCGATCGCCTCCGCACCGCCGGCTTCACCGTGGCCCTGACCGAGCACGGGACTGTCCGGATCACCCCCGCGTCCGGTCTCGACGACGCGCAGCGCGCGTTCCTGCGCGAGCACCGCGACACCCTCGCCGCCGAGCTGGCCGCCGAGGCTGTCCAGGCGCACCCGGTCACCGCCGACCCGGTCCTCACCCGCGGCCGCCGGCTGCTCGAGCGGCTCCGCTGGACGGGCCGTCGCGTCGGGCTCGGCAAGGACGGCGCGCTCGTGGTGCATCCGCGCCTCGGCACCGCCGACCCGTTCGGACGGGACGTGGCCGCGCACCCGGACGACGTGGCCGCCGCGCTCGCCGTCGAGGGCTCGGGCTCGTGACGGCCCGTCGCCCCCGCGGCCCGGCCCCAGGCCCCGGTCGTGACTTCCGCGCCGTCGCCGCCGATCGGCCCCAGCGCGCCCTGCCGCTGCCGGTCGTGATCGACGGCGCCCCGGATACTTCCGCCGACGTGACGATCGCCCTGCAGCGCACTCCGGGCGGCCGCGTGCTGCGCCTGCGCTGCGATCTCGTGCTCGCCGACCCGGAGGTGGCCCGACGCCTCCTCGAGCGGCTCACGCGCGCGGTGTGGGCGCTCGGGCAGGACGTGCTGGCGACGCCGACCGCGGCCACCCGTCAGGCGCCGCACGAGGTCACGGTCCGCGCGCTCGTGATCCGGCACGAGACCGACGCCCACGGCCGACGCGTCGCGATCGTCTCGGGCGTGGGGACGGATGCCGTCGCGCACGCGCTGGATCTCAGAACTTGGGCTCGGCAACTTTCCGAAGCCGCCGACCGGATCGAGGGGCGCACCCCATGAAGCACCGCATCGTGGACAAGGCGTTCCGCGCCGCCACGCTCGCGCAGATCGAGCAGGCGAACCGGATCATCACCGAGTACCAGCGACAGGGCTTCACGCTGACCCTGCGGCAACTGTTCTACCAGTTCGTCTCGCGCGAGCTGCTGCCGAACACGGCGAAGTCCTACGACAAGCTCGGGCGCACGTTGAACGACGCGCGCATGGCCGGGCTCGTGGACTGGGACGCGATCGAGGACCGGACCCGGAGCCTTCGCGCGTGGGGGAACTGGAGCTCGGGCGCGGAGCTGCTGCACGACGCGGTCGGCTGGTTCCGCACCGACAAGTGGGCGGATCAGGAGCGGTACGTCGAGGTCTGGATCGAGAAGGACGCGCTCGTTGGCGTGATCGAGGGCGTGTGCAACGAGCTGGAGGTGCCGTTCTTCGCCTGCCGCGGGTATCCGAGCCTGTCGGAGCTGTGGGGCGCGGCGCAGCGGTTCACCGGGCGCTACTACGCCGAGGAGGTGGACGCGGACCGCGGGCGCGGCCAGTACCCCGTCGTGATCCACCTCGGCGACCACGACCCGTCCGGGCTCGACATGACCCGCGACGCGCGCGAGCGGCTGGCGCTGCTGACGGGCCTGCCGATCGACATCGAGCGCATCGCCCTGAACAGGGACCAGGTGGACGACCACGCGCTGCCGCCGAACCCGGCGAAGTTCACCGACACCCGGGCCGCGGCCTACGTGCAGCGACACGGGCCGGTGTCGTGGGAGCTCGACGCGCTCGAGCCGCAGACGATCAGCGATCTCGTGCGCGAACGCATCCTGTTCCACCGCGATGACGAGGTGTGGGAGGCGTCCGCCGCCCGCGAGGCCGAGATCCGCGCGCGGCTGAACATGACCAAGGCCAAGTTCGAGGCCGAGGGCGTGTGATGGGGCGCCGCCATCTATCGCCCGCGGGCCGGCCCCGGCGCATGTCGCCGGTGCTGCCGCGGATCGGCAAGCTCGAGATCGACCACGGCGAGGACCAGCACGGACGGCCCGTCGTCCACGTCCGCGGGCTCGGACCGGAGGTCGCGCTGCATCCGATCGACCTGCGCTCGGCCGCCCGCCAGCTCGAGGCCGCGGCGGATCTCGCGGACGGGGCGGGACCGTGACGCTCGCCACCACAACCACCAGGAGACGCTGCCCATGTACCCCTACACCCGACGCCGCCGCGGCGCGGTCCGCCAGCCGTTCCCGACCGACGCTCAGGCGCGCGTCATGGTCGCGCTCGTGGCCTGGATCGACGAGCACGGGCAGGCACCGACCATCCGCGAACTCTGCGAGGTGATGGGCTTCCGCTCCACGCGCTCGATGACCGAGCCCCTGCAGCGGGCCGAGGACTCGGGGGCGATCACGATCGAGCGTCGCAAGCGCCGCGGGGTCCGTGTGCTCGAGCCGGAGCGGTGGCGCGCGTGGGCGGACGAGGAGGGGCGGGGCGACGCGGGCTCGACGAACGCGGCGTGACGGGGCGCACGGGCGCGCTGGTGGGGGCGGTGCTGGTGTGATGTACGGAAAAAGGTACTTCCGGCCCCCTGCATCAAGCGACACGAGCGCCTGCCCCGCGACGTTCGGCAGTGAGCGAAATTTCTATGTTCAACACCACACAAACCGCGATGCGCGCGTTTCCCCTACGTGCAAAGGCGTTTCGTGATGACACCGGCGCGTCTGTGTGGGGAGAATGCCCTTCCGGGCGGTCGCGCGCACCCCGGGCCGCCGGGCGAGCGTCCGGACGCCGACATCCCGAGGCGCGACCCCGCCCGCGTCGGCTGACGTAGGCCCCCGAGCGTCCTGCACCGTCCGCCGTTGTTCGTCGCTGTCTCGCGCTGTACGGTGCTGTACGTCCTACCACTACCACCCTTGCAGATTCGCCCCTGATTCGCCCCTGATCCGGGCTATCCTGCAGGCATGGCCGACGACACCACCACCCGTATCCGCGGCGCGCAGGCGATGCCGACCGCGGCCGAGCACCGCGAGCTCGTGCGCCGTGCGAAGGCACTGGCCGCGGCCGGCGACCCGCGAGGCGTGCACGCGCTCGCGCTGCTGACCCATGCCGACGAGCTGCGCCGGCACCGACTGTCGACCCCGCACGCCGTCGCGCCCGTGGCCCCGTGCTGACCCCACCCGAGGAGATCCCCATGCACCCGACCTGCCCCGAGCGCCGCGACCATGCGTAGCGCCCTGACCGTGACCGCCCCCGACGTCGATCCGAGCGTCGTCGCCGCACTGCTCGGCGAGGCGCTGACCTTGCGCGAGTCGCACTCCGGCGCCGTGCGGATGGCCGAGCAGCGGCGCGAGACCGCACGCGAGCTCGCCCGCGCCGCCGCGATCACGCGCGAGGAGCACGCGAAGGCCCGCCCGTCGATGCGCCGCGAGGGTGCGTCGCTCGAGGGCGCCCCGGCCGATCTCGTCGAGGCCGTCCAGAGAAGCAATGCCGCTGCCCGCCAGCTCGACGAGGCGCAAGGCCGCGTCAGCATGGCCGGTGCCCGATGGGGCGCCGCACGCGAGCTGCTCGACCGACTTGGCCCGGCGCTGCGCGGGATCGGGCACGAGGCGCTCGCCCGCGACGTGCGCGCGGTCACGGGCGGTCAGGTGTCCGGGGTCGGCTCCATGAACCGAGGCGCGTCCGCATGAGCGCGAAGAAGCTCACCGGCACCGCCGCGGATTCCGCCGCCCTGGTCGCCGCCCGCGAGGCCGTCGCCCGCCTGCAGGACGAGCGCGAGGCCCTCGCCGCCGCCCCGTGCTCGCGTGAGGAGACGATCGACAGCATCGAGCGGTTCGTGCGCTCCGTGCACGACGAGCTCGTGCGCTTTGCGGCCCGCTTCGCCGATCGGCGCGACGTGCCGGACGTGCTGCCCGTGGCGCTGCCGACGATCCGCGGCGATGCCAGCACCGGACTCGACACGCTCGACGCCGGGGACGGGCGCGTGGTGCTCGTCGCCGC
Source organism: Prasiola linearis (assembly GCA_032356305.1). Classification (NCBI taxonomy): domain Eukaryota; kingdom Viridiplantae; phylum Chlorophyta; class Trebouxiophyceae; order Prasiolales; family Prasiolaceae; genus Prasiola; species Prasiola linearis. The sequence goes on along the minus strand of JAULKR010069993.1, from coordinate 5,894 downwards.
ACTCGGCGAGGCGGTCGCGATCGAGCGGCTCACGGCGCTGGCCGACGAGGCGACGGGCGGCGAGTACGGGCCGACGCTGGCCGAGCGCCGGACGCGCACCGAGGAGATCGAGCGCGAGATCGCCGCGGCCGAGTGGGCCGAGGAGCGCAGCGTCCGCCGCCTGCTCGCCGCGGGCACCCGCATCGACCGGCGCTCCGACATCGAGAACGTGCTCGCGCTCGCGGTCGCCGACGACTTCGACCCCGCCGCCGCGGCACCGACCGAGCGCGCCGCATGAACGCCGCCGACGTGTTCGCCAGCGAATCCGCCTGGTTGATCGACGACGCGGGCCGACGCCAGCTCGAGGCGGCCGCGGCATCGCTGCCCACCGCATCCGCGGCAACCGCACCTGTCGCCGCGGCCGGTCCGATCACGGTCGGTCGCACGGCGGTCGTGCCGGTCGTCGGGCCGCTGCTGGCGCACCCGAACATCATCACGATGATCCTGGGCTGGTCGAGCATCCGGGGCGTGCACGACGCCGTGCTGGCCGCTGATGCGGATCCGGACGTGCAGCGGATCGTTCTGTCGATCGACTCCCCGGGAGGCGTCATCGTGGGCCTGCCCGAGCTCGCCGACGCGATCCAGAGCGCCTCGACCGAGACCCTCGCGCACTCGAGCGGGATGATCGCGAGCGCGGCCATGTGGATCGCCTCCGCGGCGGACGCGGTCTACACGGGCCGCGTCGGGATGCTCGGCTCGATCGGCGTGCGCGCGCAGCACCTCGCCCCCGAGCCCGGGACCGTCGTGTCGAGGAACGCACCGAGGAAGGTCGGCACCGCCGCCGACGTCCAGGCGATCGTCGATGCGGTGGAGCGCCAGTTCATCGCCGACGTTGCCCGCGGCCGGGGCGTCTCCGAGGCGTTCGTCGTCGAGAACTTCGGCCGCGGTGCGCTGCTGGTCGGCCCGGCCGCGGTCGCCGCGGGACTCGCCGACGGGATCGCGAGCCTCGAGGACGTCATCGCCGGCCGCACCAGCGCCGCACCATCGACGGGCGCCGCCGCGGTCGCCGCGACGTCGGACGACGCGATCATGCGCGAGGCGTGCGCGCTCGCCGCCGACCGCACCGATCGGTTGTTCGCCCCGCGCCGGTCGACGTCCGCACCGACTCCGGCCGCGCAGGACGCCGCCCCCGCCACGCCGCTCCCGATCGACGCCTCCTCCGACGTGGCGGCGGCGCTCGCGATCGTCTCGGCCGAGCGCGCGGCGGGTGGCCGGTAGGGCGCGGCCTCGAGCACGAACGGTGCGCGTCGCGGCTGAGACGCGCACCGGCACGACCGGCCCGTGCAGCGGTCCTGCACGGCGCTCTCCGGGTGTCGTCGATCCTCCTGGGGGCGATGCCGACGCGAGCGTGATCCGACCGCGGCGAGCTCGTCGATTCCCGGCGAGCGCGTCGCCCCTATTCGCGCGGCTCCGGCCGCACGGGTGTCAGCAGTGCATGCACAACCGCGCCGGCTGGGCCGCTCCTCGAGCGGGTCGGCTGGCCGGTCCGCTGCCATGAACACCGCAGGCATGGACCCGGACGACCTGTCGGCGCTCGCGACCGAGCTGCGCGTCGAGATGATCGCCGCCGCCGGCGCCACGAAGGACCCCGCCGTCGTGCTCGCGCTCGTCACCACCTGGTCATTGTCGGTGCGGGCCGCTCGCACGATCCTCGAGGCGCTGCCGGACGTCGCGCTGCACCCGAAGCTCCGGCCGATGGTCGACGCGCTCGATCCAGCGACGGACCCGGACGCGGCGGGCTGACGACTTGCGCCTGTGCGCGCGCTGTGCTGTACCGGTCAGTCTCGACAAGAGTGCGGCGCCACATGTTGACGCCGACGATTGCCACCTATGCGAGAACCGCTATAGCAACCGGCAGCAACCAATCTGCCGGTCCGTTCACCTTTCCCGGCTCCGCATTGGCACGCGCTGCCGACACCCAGTGGATCAGTTCGCAGCTTGTTCGACGACTCGCTGCTCATTGGAGAACCCGCTCTCTACTACGTACCGGATCGACTGATTGTCGGCACCGAGCACGCGCACGCGCGCGCCTTTGAACGTGATGAGCGTGCCGGGCTCGAACTGGTAGGTGGCCGACTGCTGGAACGCAGGTCGCGCCATGTCGCGTACGTACTCGCGGTACGTAACCTGTAGCTGATTGTCGACCATGCCGGAGTAAAGCAGCTCCTGGGTGACCGAGTTGCCCCGCTCCGTCGACTGTGCGTTGAGGTAGTCGACAAACGTCTCGGGCACGAACTCGTAGCGGTATAACGGATCGCCTGGGCCGCTCGACGCTTGCGCCCCGAGGTTTGGCGACTGCGAGACGCGGGACGGCGTTACCGAACAGGCGCTCGCCAATAGCATCGCGCAGACCACTGCAGTGCGAAGGGTTCTCATAGCCTGTTCTTCAGTTGGATTGACACCTCTATGTTGCATGATGGCAAGGAAGCTGGCTACTGAGAACGCTCTCTGCGCGGTCGACCTAGTGTGATGTCCCAGATATTCTTTGACTCAGACGTTCGAGCTTCGCAAGAATCGAGTCGGCGGTGGCCGTCCACTTGAACGGCGTGCAATCGCGGTTGTGGTGCTCGACGTAGGTGTCGATCTTCTTGACCATCTCGCGAACGTTTCTCGTCGAGCTGCGACGGATCGCCTTCTCGGTGATCAGGCCGAACCAGCGTTCGACCTGATTCAGCCACGAGCTGTAGGTGGGGGTGAAATGCACGTGATAGCGCGGTCGCTTCGCCAACCAGGCCTGCACCTTGGCGTGCTTGTGGGTGGCGTAGTTGTCGAGCACCAGGTGGACATCGAGGTCCTCCGGCACGTTGGCGTCGATGTGGCGCAGGAAGCCGAGAAACTCCTGATGCCGGTGACGATCCTTGCACTTGGCAATCACCTGTCCGGTGGCCACGTCGAGGGCTGCGAAGAGCGTGGTGGTGCCGTGGCGCTTGTAGTCGTGGGTGACGCCCTCGACGTAGCCGAGCCCCAGCGGAAGCATCGGTTGGGTGCGCTCGAGCGCCTGGATCTGGCTCTTCTCATCGACGCACAGCACGAGCGCGTTGGTGGGAGGATCGAGATAGAGTCCGACGATGTCGCGCACCTTCTCGATGAAGAAGGGGTCGTTGGACAGCTTGAAGGTGTCCTGCCGGTGCGGCTTGACACCGAACATCGAGAACCAGCGCTGCACGGTGCTCTTGGACACGCCGGTCTCCTCGCTCATCGATCGCACCGACCAGTGCGTCGAGCCGTCCCCGGGCGTGGTCTGCAAGGCGGCGTTGATGACCTCGGCGACCTTCTCGTCGTCATGGGTGCGGGGCCGCCCGGGCCGCAGCTCGTCGTGCAGACCTTCGAGACCGCGTTCGGTAAAGCGTCGCCGCCAGGTGCTCACCGTGGGACGGCTGAGACCCAGGCGTTCGGCCACCTCGATGCCGGTCTCGCCGTCATCGAGTCCGAGGATGATCTGGGCACGGCGCACGATCGCGTGGGGCATCGAGCGCGAACGGGCGATGGACTCGAGCTGCGCTCGGGTGTTCGCATCGACATCGATCTTGGCAGCGCGGGACATGAACCGGACTTGTACTGTTCGCCGAGAGGCAGTGCCATCAGTATACAAGACACTTGCGGGACGTCACACTAGTAGGCGAGACGTCCCCGATGCGCGCTCGCCCGCGTTCGCTGACACTGCGTACAGCACGTGCGCGATCCCGCAACGCCTCGCCTGACTTGAGAATTTGGCCGAGTGCGTGCCGCGGCTGCTCAAGCACGCCATCGTCGCCCGTCGCCGGGCCGCTGCCACCGTGCGCCGCCTGGACGCCTGCGCCGTCGTCCTCGACGCCCGGAGCGCCGCATGATCGGCCAGCGTCTCGAGGCGCACGTCGTCGCCGACGTCCACGGCCGCCCGGTCGCCACGCTCGGCGACGGACTCCGGCTCGGACTCGGCGCCGAGCTCCACGCCGAGGACGCGCGCCGGCTCGCCAGACAGTTCGGGCGCCTCGCGTTCGAGCTCGAGGACGTGCCGCCGCCGGACCCGAAGGTCTACGGCCCGCGCGGCCGCCCCATCACCTTGACCGACACCCCCACCACGGAGACCCCGAACCGATGAACGCACACCAGTACCCGTCCGTGGACCTGACCGTCGCCGCCGATCGCAATGCCTCCGGCGCGCAAGCCCTGCACCGCTTCGTCGTGCGCGCCGCCGAGGCCCGCACCGCCGACGACGTAGGCAACGCGCAGGCCCCGCTGGTCAGCATCCAGTCGCAGGCCACCCGCCACGCCCGGCGCGTCGCGGAGCTGCTGTCCGTGCTCGCCGAGCACCAGGGCACAACCGGCTTCGAGATCGGCGCCGCCGAGTGCCTGGAGATCGTGTCGTTTCTGAACGGCGTCGGCGAGAGCTGCGCCGAGGTGATCGAGCTGCTGCAGGACTCTCCGGCCGGCCAGTACAACGAGCTCGACACGGAGTCGCGCGCGCAGTACACCGAGGCCGATTGGGTTCGGATGTTCAACGCCGGACAGCCGCCAACGGGAGCACCGGCTCGTGAGCGGCGCGGAGCTGACCGCCGACAAGATCGTGAGCGTGGAGCGGCTCGCCGCCCTCGACTTCGAGGCGCTGTTCGGCGACGACGAGCTGGTGCGGCTCGGCGAGGTGGCGAGCGACCCCGGATCGGTCCGCACGCTCCGGGCGGCGCTCGGGATGCTCGCCCGGTCGTCGGCCGAGATCATGGACCGGTGCGACGACGTGGACGCGAGCAGCGCGACCTTCCTCGAGCTGGACACCGCGATCGGGGAGCGGATCGTGTCGCACCAGGCGGAGGGCGAGGTGCTGGCGTCGGCGGACGGGCCGGGCGCGGGTTGACGACGGCGGGCTCGGCGGCAGGGGCGCCGTCGGAGCCGGGCGCGCTACCTCTCCGCAGATACCTCTGCGGTCGAACCCTCTTCCGGCGAGCCCCCAACGCCGCCATCCGGCGCGAGCCCTCTGAACGTCAGCCCGTCGTACAGGGTGAACTGCCACGCCCGCTGCCCCGGACCGTCACCCGGCGCGTAGGTGTACTCGAACACCCCGCCGACGCGGCGCGGCGCAGCGAACTCACGCCGGTCGAAGACGCGGACGAACTCCGCTGGCTGAGGCCCCATGCCGAAACAGGCGACGCGAGCCGTCGGCGGGAGCGGTTCCCTGAACTCGTGGAAGTGCAGCCCGCGGACGATTCGGCTGGCCACGCCCGTGACCCTGTCCAGATCCACCTGGAAGGTCTCCACGGTGCCGAGGTGTAGACCGGCGGGCGTCCGGACGTCGGCCTCTCGCATCCCACCGATGAAGGTGCGCGCGAACGCTCGACCCTCGGGGCGTCTCATGCCGCGCGCGACCTGCTTGAACGCCCTCTTCGCAACCGGGTGCTCCGCGACTCGATGGTCGGATAGCACGACCGTCCGGAAGTACTCGTCGTCGGTGCTCTGGCCGGAGCGGCAGGTCTCGCAGCACGGCGCGATCGGAAGCGAGAACCCGGAGGCCTTCGGGAAGACACCCCGGGGCGGGACGTGGTCCCTCGTCGTCGGGTTGTCCGCCCCGCAGTAGGTGCAGAGCGTCCCTGCCGGCCATCTTCCTACTTTGCTCATTTCGTCGGGAAAGCCGGTCGAGTGGTGAGGCTGGGCAGGCGCGTAGTCGCGCGTGCGCCAATCTCCGAGCGTCAGGCAACCCCGGAGGGAATCTTCCCGCGAAGCTGTCGCCCGGAATCTCAAAGCGACTAAGAAAGTGGCTACAGGCGTGTTTCGGAATAGTCGCGAAACGCTGGAACCCGCATTCCAACTGGTGCCGGCACCAAGAATCGAACTCGGGACCTACTGATTACAAATCAGTCGCTCTACCAACTGAGCTATACCGG
>JAULKR010069882.1:0-11176 GCA_032356305.1 Prasiola linearis | reverse complement strand
ACACACACACACACACACACACACACACACACACACACACACACACACACACACACACACACACACACACACACGGTCAATCAAGTATTTACTGGATCCAACAAGCACCTCTACAGCAGCTGAGATTATGCAAGAGTAAAGTGATCATGTAGTCTTTTATTGTGCTGCTATCTCATAAGTGCAAGCCTGTACTCCCTTACGTGGAAGATCAACTGCGTTATCATGTCGCAAATGGGTTACTTCTGGATGGTAAGCCCACTAAAAACTTCCGGTTGTTTTTTTTCCTTGTGCAAGCACCGTGACACCTGCTGGTTTTTGGACGTCCTGTACACAAATGGATGTCCACGAATGAGTTATCTGTATCACATAACTTGGGGCTGATTTGAAGGACGCAGGTACCACAATTCTTGTACGAGGCAGGATTTGGATGTGCGGCCTTCCCAGAGCGCAGCGGAATGATCGGGGTCACTCAGCCACGACGCGTGGCAGCCACTAGCACTGCACAACGCGTTGCAGAGGAACTCAACGGGGCTGTCGGTCACACCGTTGGCTTTCAGGCGGGTCCACTGAGTTGACTGGTGCACTGTTGGAGTACAAGAGCTTTCTTTGCCGCAATGCCTGGAACATGTCACTGTCACAGAGTCCTCTGCAACCCTGTACATCTTTAACTCGTCATACCAATGTCTCAAGTCGCTCTTTGGAAAGCCACTCGAAAGTCGTGTACACAGCGGCTCGCCCTTCTACCGGACAATCACTGAGGTAGCTGGTTGCAAATGCGACCCGGTCATTCCCTGGCAAACAGCAAGAGAGCTTCTGGGTTGCAGCGGTGCCTCACCATTAAGGTCATGGTGGCTGGGTGGCTGGGATCATGCGTTCCTCTTACATTGGACAAGGCTCAAGAGACGATGAGGAGATTTTCTGGCTTCCTCAAACTTCCCACATTAATGCATTGTATCTCACTTCGAGCAGGTACGGTACGATCGTGCTGTCGATGCTACCACTGCAATCAAATTCATGACGGATGGCATCCTCCTTCGAGAGGTCCAGGAGGACTTGCTGTTGCGGCGGTATTCGGTGTTAGTCATCGATGAAGCACACGAACGCTCTCTCAATACAGACCTGTTGCTGGGTGAGTAGGCGTGCACGTCTTTGATGGCTCTTGATGTCGGCACGTTTGATGGCTCTTGATGTCGTCCTGGTGACTGGCTGGTACCTCATGCAATACTCTGTGCACTTGTAGTCTAGTGAAAGCATCTGTTAATCTAATGTGTCTAATGTATCCAATGTGTCTCCATGTAGCACATTTGCTGGGCTTCATGTTGTCCATTTGTTCAGGTCACGTGTTGCACGTTGCTGGTTCATCGGTGTACGCGCCATCAGCCTCACCAGCACTCGTCTTGAGTGTGAGCACACTTCAGAGCTCGGTGGGATACTCAAAGACTAAATGCCAGCTGGCCCTTCAGCTGCTGAGCTGACCACCCTTGCCTGTATGACTCGCCGGCTGTCGTCACTCCAGGGCTGCTGTCGCGAGTGGTCCCTCTGCGGCGGCGCCTCGCGGATGAGGGGAAAGGTCCCCCGCTGAAGCTCATCATCATGTCTGCCACGTTGCGTCTCGAGGACTTTGCAGACAACAGGTGCTCTCCATGCCTCCCAGTGGAAACTAGAAACGAAAACTGGAAGAAGTTCAACGCTTCGTGCTGTGCATGTTTTAGATTTCTATTCTTCTTCACAAGGGGGGAAGGAGATGTCTTGCGATGCTGACGAAAGGAAGCCCCATGATCAGCTGCAGGTAAGCAATTTTGTGTGTGTTATGAACTTACATTTTGGAGCTGAGGTGATGCTGCAATCTGCGTTCAGCCCTCCACTCATGCTCCTCGTGCTGAGAATGCATACTGATGAATGGTGATGATGGCGAGCTTGAAGACTGCTTCATTGGAATTTGCTCGGGGGAGGTCAGCAGTGTCAGGCTTCACCTTGCTGGGTCTCGATAGAAGGCAGTGTGGTCGTGTTGGAGGTCCCCTGGCTGACAGCGATGCTGTGCTGTGGCGCTGATGCAGGCAGCTATTCCCGAGAGCCCCGCCCGTCGTTAGAGTGCCAGCCCGCCAATATCCTGTGACAGTGCACTTCGCACGCCGCACAGAGCTAGACGACTATGTAGGTGCTGCGTTCAAAAAGGTATGTGTGTGTGCGTGTGTGTGTGTGTGTGTGTGTGTGTGTGTGTGTGTGTGTGTGTGTGTGTGTGTGTGTGTGTGTGTGTGGGCTGCGATGACTCAAAGGGGTAGTGTTGTATGAGGTCTTGTCAGGCATTGCATCACTATGTGAATTTGACACACACTTTGACATTGAAACACCCATGAGATGGAATTTTATAATAGAGACTTGTTGACTTTCGATGACTGTGCACATACGTAGGGTGGCTTCGGTAACGAGATCGAGCAGGCGTCTCAAATCGTCAACGCCATTCACGCACTGGCTGACTCCGTGCTTGGTAGACTGATTGCCTGCCAGCGGACAGGTGAGGTTCCAATGAGCATGAGCAATGCTCGAAGGCCACAACTGGCCTGGTACCATTCTCACTAGGTAGGAATTGCCAGTGAAAACGACCAATAGCTACGTGGAGGGGTGAAGTTCGCTGCATCAATAATGTAATGCCTCTAGAATGAGTAGCTCTGGCTAACACATGATGCTCGGTGTCCCTGTCAAAGCCGCATCAAGCCTGATGCTCGACATATTTTGCAATACATGGCCAAATTGGACGATCATGTTAGGTACATGGTAATCTAGCCATACTATGGTGAGGTTTTCAGGCCATTGGTGATGGGAAAGCAACAATCGAAACGACTCGACTCGAAGTCATGACCATGTAACATCAATAACTCCATCTGTATGTGCAGAGGGATTGATTGGCGACTAGGTCTTCAAATATTTGCCAATTCTGCCGGTAGTTGCCCTGGCATCGGCGGTGACCTCGGCGAAGGTATTCAAGAGGACCGTAGCCAATCGCTTTGGTTTTGCAGCCGCCGTGTCCTTGTGGGCGCAGGATGGGGTAAAGTACTTCCAATTGTAGGCTGAATGACCATCGCATGACAGTACACAATCTTGTTGCACTTCCAGTGTAAGCTTCCAAGCAGCAGCACCGCATCTTGCCTAAAGTAGCTTTTTTGCAAGAAGCAATCGTGTGGTAACCTTATGCATACCCTCAATTCCATGTGCCTAGCTTCATGAATGAATCTATATAAGCAGATATACTAGTACTGCTGGTTGTAGGTGTCCAGCGCGATGACTGTCGGGGACCCAATCAGGTGGGGGCTGAACCTGCTATGGCGCAAGGCGAAGCGGGTGCCCATCGGCAGCGGCGGCGCAACAAACAGTCATGCGATCACTTCAGAGGTGCGGGGTAGCACCACATTGGCTTACGGAAGTATCATTGAGATCATTCCTCGTTCTGGATGGATTTGCACACATATGCTTAGATAACAAACGTAAACCCCTACTGTTGACATGCAAAAGGTTTCCTATCCCGGAGAGCTGATCTCGTCCGGCCTTCAAGTGTCATCGTGAAAGCAAAGCGGCTAAGTTCTCTAGGACAAATGTGCAAGTGGAAAGTGCTAGCGGGTGAGGCAAGCGAGGGTGAGAATGTTATGGCGATGAGGCGCCTGACATAGGTGCAACCCTGGCAGACCATCACAGCCTCGAGACTGCTATGGCATCCGATGCAGACCACAGCCGCACAATATTCCATACAGCTCAACGCTCGATGGCTGCGCTCTGGTGGCAGTGCGCCCGAGGTGGGGGATTGTAATCCGGCGACAACATAATAGTGCCAACGACCGTCATCTCGATGGTGATGATAGTAAATTGTTGTCGTAAGTAGCGATGGTCAACGATCGACCTAACCCATTTCCATCTTGATGATCGTCACAGCTGTGCCAGCTTTCGCAATTTAAAGTTACAAAGTGTGCGGAATCTGCGCGGCGGTGAACCATCACGACTGAAATGGGTTAGTTCGATCGTTGACCATCGCAAGACCGGTTGTCTGCCGCCTCTGTTGAACCACCAAGGTGTGAGACTACACAAGATGATGACAAAGACAACAGGAAGTGCCACTCAACCAGATGATGTGCCACTTACGCCATCAGCCAGCCAAGAAGTTGGTCGGACCCTCCTCCCCCCCCATTGGCTACGGTCCTCTTGTATACCTTCGCCGAGGTCACCGCCGATGCCAGGGCAAGTACCGGCAGAATTGGCAAATATTTGAAAACCCAGTCACCAATCAATCCTCTGCACATACAGATGAAGTTATTAATGTTACATGGTCATGACTTCGAGTCGAGTCGTTTTGATTGCTGCTTTCCCATCACCAATGGCCTCGATTGCTCATTATAGTATGGCTAGATTACCATGTACCTAACATGATCGTCCAATTTGGCTATGTATTGCAAAATATGTCGAGCATCAGGCTTGATGCGGCTTTGACAAGGACACCGAGCATCATGTGTTAGCCAGAGGCACTCCTTCTAGAGGTATTGCATTATTGATGCAGCGAACTTCACTCCACGTAGCCACTGGTCGTTTTCACGATCCCAAAAGTGCATTGGCAATTCCTACCTAGTGAGAATGGTACCAGGCCAGTTGTGGCCTTCGAGCTTTGCTCATGCTCATTGGAATCTCACTTGTCCGCTGGCAAGCAACCAGTCTACCAAGCACGGAGTCAGCCAGTGCGTGGATTGCGTTGACAATTTGAGACGCCTGCTCGATCTCGTTACTGAAGCCACCCTACGTATGTGCTCAGTCATTGAGAGTCAACAAGTCTCTCTTATAACATTCCATCTCATGGGTGTTTCAATGTCAAAGTGTGTGTCAAGTTCACATAGTGATGCAATGCCTGACAAGACCTCATGCAACACTACCCCTTTGAGTCATCGCAGCCAACACACACACACACACACACACACGCGCGCACGCACGCACGCACGCATGCACGCACGCACGCACGTACACGCACACACACACACACACACACACACACACACACACACACACACACACACACACACACACACACACACACACACACACGCGCGACTAATATTTGACAGAGGCAAAATGATCTGCATTGCCGCTAGCATATCTGGGAAAAGTTGCGCATTTGACATCGTATCCCAGCGCCTTGTGGCTTCAATGCATCGCAATCAGCAAGGTGTGACTTCTCCAGGAAAGTGAATTGCTTGACAGCTGCAGCCACTTTTGCAAGGTTTGTCACCAAGAGCAGCTGCTTGACCGAGCATCCACTGCTGAAAAACAATTGAGCATCTACTGAGCATTTGAGAACATGAATAGCATGTCGGTGACCACCTGTGACTCACTGAGGGCTCCAGTTGTACCTAGGATCGCTTTACATGGTAGCGTTCTGCTTTGGTGCTACCGTGATTAAGGGTCTACTATGAAGGACCTGAGTCAGTGAGCTGGCAATGAAGGATACCAAGCAGTGTTTTTGGCACCTAGCCGCAGATTCATCTGAATATTCATTAACCGGGCATTTCCAATAGAAGGCTGCAGCACCGAAGCCTGGATGGTATTATTGATGCATGTAAACTGCAGGTTTCAAAACCTAGATGTCAGAAATCACAATCCTTTCTTAATGCACTGCAATGTAACGAGATTTCTTTGTGTTTTCCAAATTTGAACGGATTTGATGATAAGCTGTTTTGCACGTTGTCGCTTAGCAGTGGTTTCACGGCGGTTTTGCAGGGCGACAAGAAGTAAACTGGCTTCATGACCATGGTGATAAGGTCACTGGTGAAAGGGCACTTCGTTTGTTGAAATGTATGTTGCACACGTCCCGTCGTGGCTGAAATTTGTCTAAACAACGAACCAGCTCTCAGAATCTATTACTGATGTCAGAGGATGTTCAATGTACAGTTCGCATCGCTTGCACTATCTCATACAATTGAACAAATCTATGATATGCCTTGTCTGAACTTGTAGCTTGGAGAAGATGTGCTTAATCCACATCAGGCCATCTAGTTCGCACTCCCAAACCCTAAGTTCAACCATTTGAACGAAATCTGCTACAGCTCTCTGCTGAGAAGAATATGATGTCTCTACTTAGAGTTCTGACCTTTTAAAGCTACGTGATAAGTAAGTTTGGTGCTGTTGCAAATGTTAGTGATAAACACGTAATGTGTTGCAGCACTGGTGAGCAGTTTGCATCCACTAACTTTCTCCCTGAGCGGCTACTTTGCTGACGTAAGCTTACAGCCATGGTATAAGCGCGGTCTGCCTCTAAAAGAAGAAAGTTTGAAAACACGCAAAGTTTAATTGATGGGTCTCTTGTACCGACACCGCGAGCTGACACATCGAGGCACGAGATGTGGCAGCTGCTTTTCAATCGGCAATTTGAAGTCAGCAGTTGCCTTCGCAAGGCCAGAAGGTCATCAGTACACCTGACCTTTCATGATTGTGCTAGAGCAAATTGCAGTGTCGGCAGCGAACGAAAGTTGGCTGATGTTGGTTTGCGCGCTTTCTTTTCTATGTGCGCTTCTGCAGATCTGCCTCTGTTTCGATACAGATACTCAAAACTTGCCGTAATTTCACGTACACGTCAAGATCATATTTGTTTACGTGAGCTTATAATAATCTTCACTACGGAGCACTCTGCTATAGCATGCAGTGCCCCTGGATCCAATGGATCCGAGATACTGGACGCAGTACCTTCGGCTCGAAAGCGTGCACAAGTGTACCTTACAACCGCACTATGATCTCAATCGACGCTATCGTATAATCACTGCACACAACGATAGCAAGATGTCGGCGAAGCCTCCCTAAAAGCCGCTAAGCTGCACCAAAGCGCAGTGAGTGAAGGTCGCATTTGAGTTACTGCCGGGGTGTGCACATGGAAGTTTACCAATCGACAGTGCAGCCAAAGGGAGCATCGGATAGGAATCCACAAGCTTGCTCCAAGGGTGTCGCTGCTCCAAGTTCTTCGGCGCAACTCTTTAAAGCACTAAGTGGTCGACACCTTTGTCTACTTTTCAGCACAATAGCTCGATCGCCTCTAGTAGTACATCACCTGATGCTAACGAACAGCGTAAGGCAATGGCCGCTGCTGCTTAGTGGCAGCTACTTATACCTGTACCGCAATTGCAGCATACCTGCAACTGCAACTTGCTCCAGCTGGCCACAGATGCTGCCCTTGACGACATGCTTGTGCTCGCACACCGCACATTCCTCTGCGGTTCCAAAAGCGCTGCTAGCACGGCACTACTGAAACACAAATTTGCTCATTTCGGCTGACGTGATAGTTGACAATGTCACGCTAGCGACAGCGCTGTCGCTCACTGAGGCCGATGAAGACTCCGTCCGACGCAGAGCCTTTGAGACGGCCCTCCTGTGAGCAAACTATAAGGTTTAAAATCATCAAAGTTTTGCTCGTCAGCCTGTAACTTCAATTTTGATGAGATACTGAGTGCATGGTGCGTACAACCGACTTGTCTGCAGATCTGGCGAATATGCCAAATTTTCTGATTGCCAGCGCTAGTCGGTGAGATGCCTGCAAATTTTCCTGTCTAAAGCTTGTAATATGTGTTAGGTTCAGCAGTCTGCCGTGGTGCAGTCTGGCTCAGGATTGAAAGCTGAGCACGCTGCAATGATCCACAGCGGCATTCAACAGCTTTTCCGGGTACACAATCTTTCAGCTTGCAAATTGTTTGTTTGCCTGCTATTCAAGTGTGCAATCAGCTTTAGACATGAACCTTAGAGGGATCATTTTGAGTTTGTATGATCGCTTGCAACACTGCGCAGTCTCGAGACGTCTGAGTCGACAAGCTTGTGCACACTAGTGCAGTGCTGCTAGTGCTCGAGCTATGGCACCACATAATTTTTGCTTGCTTAGCTGGGAGTTTGTCAATAGAACTTACGTACGCATGCCTTGATTCATTTATACGTTATCAATCACATGCATGTACATATGTGCATGCATGCAGCAGGTGACTCACTTTGCAACCCGACTGGGCCAAGCTCAGATTAAGTTAGAATTGGAGCTTCGAGCGCTTGATTGGAGCTCAAGTTTACTTTCAGGGTTGAAAAAATTGCTAGCTCACGAAATTCACAAAGCTTAATGTACAAGGGGTGACTGAAGGTGACATGAATCCGGATTCATCAAGGATCCTAGATAATCATACGATACATCCGCTTACAGCAAGTCTGTTACTCAATGGGAGTACTGACCATAATGACGTGGTGACCACCATGGATCTTTCTCTCGATTGTGAGGATACAGGTAACACGTCGTGTAAGTACGTGTGTCATAGGCCTACATTCTTGTTCATGGCAGTAACATCGATAAATTGTTTGTTGAAAGAAAGAGAAAAAAAAGGTGTGAAGGTATTTCCGTAGATGTTCATTTCTGAATATGCAGACAATGTCACGTGCACGAGCAGGTCTGATCAAATGTTGTGTACGTGGTATTACACTTATGAGTTAAACGCCATCAATTTGTAAGACTCTTCTTTATGATCGGATCATTATATCATGTAAGTATGATGCATATAATTACATATACTTACCACGTAGTCCGTGTAGCTCCGAGCTACTAGCTGTGGTACACAAGTCATCCGCAATATTGATATTAATTAATTGCAAAAGCTGAAATAGAACTTTCAAAAGGAAATGCCGACGCTAAATTCATTGCAGTTGAACCTATTCGAATTGCACCATGGCGTCAGCGTGTACGCTGAGGTTGGTATAAATATCTTGAAGACTCGGGAGCTGGATGATGATGGAGCCGATGACATAAGAACTACAGCTCTCGAGCCTGTGTACTTTCCTTAGAGTGTTTCTATCGTGCGAAATACTGTGCTTCTAGCAATTGGCGCTTCCTCTGCAGAGAGAACACACAGTCTGTCGCTAGCCAGCTTGCAGGCATCGACCACCTGCAACATATTCACTGCACACTGGTGCAAGTACTTGATCACTTTGCGAAGTTTTTGCTATGAAGTACTCATAGAACCACTAAACAGCACGAGTTGCTCAGACGCAAAGCTTCGACTTGCACAGCACGACTGAATTTCATGGTGTACCTACGTAGGGTATTCAAGGCTGTATTCTTACTGATGACGCACTTATGACTGATGGCTGCTTCATGCACCTCTTGACGGATATGGCAACAGCCGCTGTTGGGAGAGACTGGCTAATTGTCACCCGATAGGGAAAGAGAAAGTAGTAGCTGTTCTTGAGAAGATCTTCTTGACCAGAAAACAGGACTGAAAACAGTCCTTTCTGAAAACATAGCCGGTCTTATCTTGAGCACGTGCGTGCACTCTCACCAGAAAAAGGCATTTGGTAGACATCAGCCCAGCTCCTTGATTAATACGTCATCGGCAGATGTTGATACACATCATGCACAAGGCTTGTTACAGGGCGGTGACGATCTGACCGGAGCTGAACCCGAAGGTAGGCTGCCTTGCCTGCCTTGCTGATCACTAGTGGAGCTTGATGAAGTGGTGGATGTATATCTAGAGTTGGAGTTGATTTGACGTCAGTAGGCACAGCACAAGGCCGGTTCGAAAAAGCTCCAGCTACCTAGAGGCTGCACTTTACTGTCACACATGTTCAAGGTCACATCCCCTGATCACCTAACTACATCATGACATGTGCACTGGTTTTGCCAGATACAGGAAGCTTCAGCATCGCCAGAGGCTAGCATTGATGCATCCCGGGTAATGCCAGGCCGGTATCGCATATTGACATGAGCACAAGTGCAAGCATATTGACATATGTGAGATTTGAAATATGCATATTGACGCATATATATTGACGCATATTGACATGAGCACAAGCGCAATATTGACATCAGTGAGATTTCACAATTTTGTACGCATAGACAACGTTAATACAAATTAGCAACAGCATCAGCTAGAATACCATCGATGAAGAGCCAGCATGCATTGAGTGATATGTCTTTGAGAGTGCAAAGTGCTTGCCCAAATTTGTTCCTGCATGTGCTTTATAGCTCATATGTAAGCAGATGCATATTTTGTCACGATTGTATAGAATCTACATCTAGAGCGTTTTCTCAGACACTCCTCCATAAGTTGGAAGGCATCTATATTCATGTGGTGAGTCAGGCTGCACTGCAGCTATGCACAGCAGCACTCAGCTAGTGCAGATGGCGTATACATGTCGTACATTGCAATGGCAGTGAACATCAACAGGCCAAAATATGTTCTCGGCTGATATTAGCTGTAACATTATTTGTAATATGCTCATATGCATGCATCACGATTCAGCGGATCATTCAACTTGAAGTCTCTTTCAGACACATCAGATGATGACGTTCCAGGATCGCCAGATGCAAGTGAAGATGAACCACCTGCGCCAGAGTCTGAGCGGAAGTGATTTGAGTGTCCCCCCTTGCCTCACGTCGACACGTGCTAAATTCATAACTACTTCTTCGAATTCGAAGCATCTGTATACATGTACAGCTGTCCCTAGCCGTTGCCTGCATTTGCTAGCAGAGTTTGGTACGTGCTCGTGTGCGATGAGTTGAAGAATCAGGGTCACATGCAAATATTCAGCATATTCGTCATAGATTATCGATATATCATGTGCATGCGGGTCTATAATTTAATTATTATTTTGTCTAGAATTTAATTATTACTTAACTAATAATTAATTATCAATTGCATGGCGGTAAGTTTCACGTTCGCGGTATCTTATGAAAACCTACAGATCATATATACATGGTACATATGCTCTATGAGCATATGCAACTATACATATAGACGAATCATATTGAGGCATTCAATGATCTGATGAAGGGTTCTTGTTTATATTGACGTTGGGTTGACGTCATCGAATACACTTTGAGTCTCACGTCTCTAGAGATCTCACCTGACAGTGCTTATAGCTGCCAGCGCTGACTGGAACGCTGGTACCTGAACAATGTCTTACACTTATGATTGCTGATAACAGTATGCTGTCAGCACCGCTTGACCAATCATCATCAGATACGGATATGTACAGCCTATTTGTGGCTGTAATCGACATTAAATGGCATTATCATGTATGCTCATTTAAATTTGTACAAATTTGTTAGTCCGCACACACACACACACACACACACACACACACACACACACACACACACACACACACACACACACACACACACACA
>JAULKR010069771.1:0-11178 GCA_032356305.1 Prasiola linearis | reverse complement strand
CCGCGAAAATTCATTTTCGGCAATCCGTTCGCAAAAACACGGCTCAGGATTTTGTCGTCGGCGAGACAAAAATCAATGTGCGGGAACCGGCAGTTTGCCGATCAACCTACTGATATTCATAATAATTTAAATGGTGCCCGGGGGCGGAATCGAACCACCGACACGAGGATTTTCAATGCACCGACAGCTATATAAATCAATAACTTATAGGTTTTTGTCTAATTAAGTGTCTAACTTTCGTAACTAGCTGATATTGCTCAATTTTTACTCTTACAGCGTCGACTTTTATCATCGGCGTTTGTTCAGAGTGTGAGAATCTACGTCTCCCCTGCCCTACGTTTATCAGTTCAGACCAACGCGTCCATGTCACATCCAGCACGGTAAAAAATTTCTCATGTGAAATGTTTAGGCATGGTTGCCACCCTCTCTCCGTCGTTCAGTCCTACGTGGGTAATTCCCAACATTAGGAGACTGCATGAACGTACGGGACAAGATCCAAGCGCGTCTGGATCGCTTGGAAACACTGTTAAAAGCGGGGGAACATTTGAAGTCGGCGGAGGGCGTGATGGCAGTGCTGATGGCGATTGGTGCGGTGACGAAGTTCTGGCGCGTTATGAGCGATGATGAACGCGACTTTGTGAATGCAGCAAAGGTGGCGATTGAAGATGGTCTGGAGTGGAAGTGATTTTCTAAAGCGTCCAATCAAACATTCTATATTAAGAATACGCTATACGGAACAGATGGAACATTACAGCCGAATTGGTAATAGCCCTTAGATGAAAGCCAGCGATCTTGACCCTCAAGCCCGACCAAGTTGACTAATACGCCTAATCTTCTTTTACTTTTTTTTAGTGTGTGCGTATTTAAGTTGGGACGGGTTGAAGTTGATTTTTTAAGTTCGTCGCGGATATTTAGTTGCCTTACGTAAATCCTAAATGCCCTGACGAACGGAACGAGACAGTTGCTTCGGGCACTTGGATTATGGCAGAAGTTTATTCAACTAAGTGCTCGCCGTCTGCTGCAGGCAAAAATAGATTAAGGACTTTATTATGAAGAACATTTTTGGTATGTTTTCCTCCGCTGTATTTGCAATTGTGCTGCCAGCCGTCAGCAACGCTGATAGCGCGATGACCGATCAAATGACTATATGCCGCAACACATCCAACAATGTTCAGCGCCTGTCTTGTTACGATAACATTTTACTTAGTGATGGAGCTACAATTGAGCCCTCAATTTCTACTGTTGAAGATGCAGAAGAATTAATAAAACGAGACGTTTCGTCATGGCGTTATACTCAATCCCAAGACCCAATCTCCGACAAAGATACGTCATTTGTTTGGCTGATGCGTTCACGAGTAATTTCAGGGTCCGATGATGCACCTTCTGCGCTTTACATACGTTGCCTTGGCAATGGACGCTCTGAAATTTTCGTCACCTCATCAGGTTATATCGGTGATCTTAGAGGAGTTCCAATGGAGTATCGATGGGCAGGTGGAAGTCCCATCTCCGAAAGGTGGAGTGGTTCGACTAACGGAACATCAGCGTTTCTCCCTAGTGGGTTTCGTGATTTTAAAGGTGGCTTAGAAGAAGGTGGCCGCCTTGTAGTTCGCTGGGAAGACTTTCGCGGGTCGCGTTCATCAGCGGAATGGGACAACGTAGTTCTCGATTCACAAGCGGAATTTGTTCTAGGGGGATGCCAAGAATGATCCGCCCTTTATTGTTAGCCGTCAGCTTGTTTTGTTCACTACCTGACTCATCCATCGCTGATGATTATGTTGTTCTTGCAAATCCCGAACGAGGCGCCGCCTTTGGTGTAATTTTGCGTGAAGGTCAGCAGATGACAATCGGTACAATCGAGTCCTGCGGTTTACCGTGCGAATTCATTACAGTCCTCCTGCCGAACGAATGTGTGGCAATTGCTTATAGCTCGGATGGCTCTTGGGGTTGGCAACGTGAACCAAACGGAGTAGATTTGGAACGGACGATGCTCGCAGATGCAGTTTCGAATTGTCAGGAACACACGACACGTGCATGCCGCGCTACAAACTTTCTATGTAATTGACGTTAGTCGACTTTTACTGGCGCGTCAGACGGAGAGAAACAGCACTGCAACCTCTGCTTTCCCTTCTTATTGGACGGCGGTATCTGCAACCATACATTTATGTAAATTTGAATGGATGACTTCATCGTGG
Organism: Prasiola linearis; assembly: GCA_032356305.1. Taxonomy (NCBI): domain Eukaryota; kingdom Viridiplantae; phylum Chlorophyta; class Trebouxiophyceae; order Prasiolales; family Prasiolaceae; genus Prasiola; species Prasiola linearis. The sequence goes on along the minus strand of JAULKR010069771.1, from coordinate 8,986 downwards.
CAAGGCGCATTTCAGTCGTTCGTCGAAGCCCAAAGCCAAACATTCAAAAATCATGAAAAAGGGACTCGAGGTAAACCTCCGCCACATATGATCTCAACGACTGCTTTCTAACTCTGAACCGTTCGAGACCGACCAAACCGTCTTCTGCGTTCCTGCTTCGACCAAATATGCCAGATACAACTCTAACGCAGCATGGATGTGTTGGGAACGTGGTGTTGCTTTAGATCGATATTCATCCAAACGACCCAAGAGTTCTGCATCCATGTTGAGGTGGATTGGTCGGTGGGACTTTGCCTGACCTCTCAGTATCACAACGTCCCTGCACCATCAGGTTGAAAAAGTCGTTTGTCATAGACTAAGAGGATATCTACGCGATGTTTTGCCGCAAACAGAGTCAGCATGATCAAGATTTAAATACCGGAGTAGATAGAATGTTTTGGACTAATCCGCTTATCAAAAAACTACTAGCGGCGTCTGTCGTAAGTATAATGATGTACAGCCATGCATCAGCGCAGCAACCTCGCGGAGAAGAAATTATCAGGTCATACTTTTCTGAACTATCGTTGATCGACAGAAAGTATATCCAAAGTACACTGGCACAAAACGACCTCTACGATGGAGCGATTGACGGTCTGTACGGTCAAAACACGTTAAATGGTCTGCTTCAGCTATGCGCACAGTCGAATGAAGGTAGCTGTAATGAGAACGATTTGGGCCATCCGCAAACGATGTTCCTGTTTACTGATAGGATTTTGAACGGTGATTTCCTTGTCGCCACTCAAATCGACCCGTCTGAGAACAATCAATCCGGCGACCAGACTCTATTGATAAATGAGAGCGGATACGCTCCGCTCGGTCAGACGGATCTCTGCGGTCAATATGGTACTGCAGCTTTTGATATCGATAGTGAAGGAACTACAAATTTTTCATTTGGCGGCGAAGGCGGTGTTGTTACCCTAACTGAAGCAGTGGCAGTACGAGGGTTAAGTTCGATGCTTTACGACGCTGTCTCAATTGAGGAAGGCTACATCGAGCCTTACGGGCGGTTGCAATTTGTTTCGACGGTATATGGAGCAAAGGAAGTCTTGCTGGTCATTTCTACGAACCGCACCTCGATATATGAACCGTGTTAATTTGGTTGCTACGTCGAAGTAATAAATATTGATCGTTTTAAGTTTTTGTGGCGGTAACAACGCTAGACGCTGACCAAACCGTCTTCTGCGTTCCTACTTCCACTAGATGCTCCAGATACATCTCCAACGCTGTGTGGATGTGTTGAGAACGTGGTGTTGATCGTGATCGATATTCGTCCAACCGACCGAGAAGTTCTGCATCCATGTTGAGGTGAATGGGTCGGTACGTCTTTGCGTAAGTTACTGGCATTACACATCCCAGTCCGGTTTTCGAACGTCATCGCAGGTGATGTATTTTAAAAGTTGCGCGAGAATTTCAGCGTAGCCCTCATCATCGACGCCTTGAAGATCGAGGTTGAATTTTTCACACAAATCTTTGAGGCGCTTCCTTCGAAGTTCCAAGCGCCCCTCCAACAATGCAATCTCCATTCGAAGTTTGTATGCACAATGATTTCGTTTCTTCGGCGTCATGTCATGCCATACTTGATAGTTCATTTCGGCTTATCCTTTCGGTTTAAATACTCTTGTATGTACTTATTTATACCGAAACGATCCTGACTCTCCGCAGTATCAATTAGGCGATTATCTCAATTTTTTGTTGCCACCTTGGTTGGTACCTGTAGGACTAGTTAGCGGCTTTATTTCAAAGCAGCAAAACTCAAACTAAGTGAACTCTCTCAAACTGGGCTGATATATTCACTGTCTGTTCAGTTTGAAATCTAGTCATACGTTTGGGTTTATTTGTTCTTTGTGCAAAAACTGACGTGTCTACGTACATACACGCACGGACGACATAAATAGATCGAACTCGTTTCAATCGTTACCAACTGTCTGAATCGGTTTCATGATCATTGTCATCTATCAAGTTTGGTCGGGGTTCCATCTCGATTGATCGGCAATCATGTATCATCGGTTCGGTTTTTCTAGTCGGTTTCTTTGTCTGCTTGGTTGGAAACATACTTCAACCTTGGACAAACGATCACCTTCTTGGATCGGTTTTTTACATCATTGGTCACGGCTGGATCAATGACCAAAGGTAAGTCGGTTCTTTTTCGCATCACCAAACCACCAGCCACCAGCCACCAATCCATCTGGATCAAAGTGGTTCTTTCATAACTCATACAAAAACTAATCGTGTAAGAACGCCAGTTTGTCCGAGAAGTGAGTGACCATGTTGGCGTCGAAAACAACTATTTACAGGAGAATAAACATGTTCCAACCACTACCCATTCATGAATTTGACTGGGAACGCGACCAACATAAAGAGGAGTGCATTGTTTACGATAAGGCATCCATGCCCGTGAAAAACGATGCACTCAACGCGCTTGTTGAAAGACTTTGCGCCATTCCCTCATTCGACAGTTTGATTGCCGCTAAGATGCCTGCGAAACGTGTTACCGCCAGAAATAAACTGAAGGTCATCATGACCTCGCTGATCTGGCACTTCTATCTCGCGACCAAACTCGACCGAGATTTGTACGTGTCGATCAGCATGTCTTCAAACGACTATCCCGTGAAATCAATCGAAAACCCATACAACATCCCTCGCAAGATAACCGAAGTCGTCAGCTGGTTGGATAAAGAAGGACTGATCGATTTTCACATTGGCTTTACAGATAGAGAGACGAAGAAGGCGCGATTTACCCGCATTCGACCAACTGTAAAGTTACGCGCGGTATTGGAAACACTACCGCGAGATATCAAACGCAAGATCGACCCTCCTCAACCACTGAGTTTTCGTGACACGAACAAAAAACACATTTCGGTTCCGGCTGATGCGTTTGATGACCCAGACGTGCAAGATGCTCAAACTGTTATCGAACAGTTCAATGCCATGGTTGCCGATGCAGATATCGGAACAACATCAGCCAACAAAGACTACCTAAAATGGCGCAACAGACGAGGTGATCCACAGACGACGGATCTATCAAATCGCTTTCTCCGTGCCGTCATCTATCAAGAAGATGACAAATCGTTTACGTACTTTCGTATGCACGGGGGATTTTGGCAGCATATGCCGTCCCGACTTCGAAATAAGATCAGGATCAACGGTGAGAAATGCGTTTGCCTTGATTATTCTGCACAAGTTCTCAACATCGTTGCAAGTTTGAGCGAAGTTCAGATTTCCGATGACGCGTACAACGTAGATCTTGGCGGCGTGAACTTGGACGCAGACGAAAAACGGTCGGTGGTCAAATTGGCGGTCGTTATTTTCTTGAATGAGAAAAGCGAGGAAGCCGGATACAGTGCCCTGAGAAGCAAACTCAGGAAAGAGGCCAGTGAAATCTCTAGCAAGATACGTCTGACCGACAATATCTTCGACAAAGTGCGAGATGCTTTGTTGAATAGTTATCCGTTTTTAAAAGGTTATCTGTTCAAGGCAAACGGCCTATCACTGTTCAATCATGACGCCGAAATTGCACGCGGGATTATGAAGGTTTTTCATGATCGGGGAGAAGTCGTCTTGCCCATTCATGATGGCTTTATTGTAAATGAGAAAAACCATGATCTACTACGTTCTACAATGAATTCAGTTTGGGCACAAAAGTTCAAAACGACGATCAACGTTAAACGCGAATTTTTAAGTAAAGCGATAGATATCTAGTCGCCAAAACCACGCAAGACATGTCGATAACTAAAGCAAGTTCTTGTAGCAGCATTGGTCGATCAACATCTGACCACGAAAACAAGAAGACCGCCTATGACACACAGGCGGTTTTCACCATTTTTATACTATCAGTTCTGTTGTTGGTCTAACCGGTACTTCATACCTTTTAAGGAATGAATATACCAAAAAGCCCGTTTTTGACACCGAGATAGCGCCATAGATCAACTGTTTAGAGCGTCGATCTGAAATGTTTCGACCCTTGTGAACATCGCTTTTCTTGGTACGTTCATGGCGCACCCCGACCGAGGAACACGCATGACCGACCTGACCGATGATCAAGAATATCAGTACAATAAGTGGTTATCTACGAATACTGCTGAACCGATAAAGTCTGATGACTTGCGCGATCAAGTTTTGTCTGAACTTCAGTTCGCGAAGTCTATGACCAGCGAGGAATACACGCTGTGGCGAACGTGGTTGCAGGTGAACGACGAGTTTGATGCGACTGATAAAAGCGTCATGCGGCGCATCCGAAAGACGAAGAACAAGATCTACATTCCCGATGGGCCAGACGACATTGAAACTCTTGAACCCGAACTTGTCTTTGTTCAGCAAGAGTTTCCCGTTCCTCGTGTCAGCATTTGGGGCAGTGAACGTATCGCATTCATGAACAATCCCGACGCGTTGTCAGATGATTGGGAAAACATGCGTCACTTCGTGTCGAGCATGGAACATGGTGGCAATGTGGGTAGATCTGTTCGGTTTCTCGTGAGGGACAAACCTACCAAGAAAAATCTGGGCATCATATGTATTGCGGGAGATTTTGGACAATTGAAGGGACGTGACGACGCGATTGGTTGGATGAACCCACCGCCGAAAAACGGTCTGCCTGATCGATTGAACAATACCGCAATTGGATCTGTTCTCGTTCCGACGCAGCCGCTTGGGTATTCGTTTCTTGGCGGCAAACTTATGGCGCTTCTTGCAACGTCTAAACCAGTGTCTGACATGTGGGAACGTCTCTACGGCGATGTTCTAGCAGGCGTCACCACTACGTCCCTTTACGGCGCGGGCAGTGGCGGAACTCAGTATGACGGCATGAAACCCTATTGGAAACGATGCGGCAAATCCCCCGGCGATACTGGTCTACGGCCAAAAATCGATACGATGCGAAATATGAAGGGCTGGATGAAGTTCAATCACCCACAAAAGTTCTGGGAACTCTACGTTGCCAAGCGTGAGAACGGGCAACCTTTGCGCCGCAGCGCCAATGAGCGGGCGCGTGAGTTCTGTTATAATCAACTCGGAATCGACACATCCGATTTCAGGTCAGGACATCCACGTGGCATTTATTTCTCACGTCTCTATGAAAACACCGACGCGTTTTTACGAGGTGAGATTGAAGCGAGTAACCTCAAGTCCCGCGAACGCAGTCATTCCGTCGAAGCCCTCACCGACTACTGGCGCAAGATGGCGGGGAAACGCGCAGCGTCCCTAAGCAAGAAGAACAAGTTCTCACATGAGACGCATTTCATGGATGATCTGGTCGGAACGACTTGGGAAGAAGCCAAGGCAAAATACTTGCGGTGATTTAAGACGCGGTTCGCCGCTTTGCGTTCGGCGACTTCCAATCAGCACTTGATGGTTTGACCCGCTCAATATCGATGAAGAACACCTCATCGTATGATCCAAGATCTGAAATGCGTTCTTCCATCTGTTCGCCCAAACGTTGGTCCCGCAGATGAAATCGTAGACCGCTTTTCAAACCTTCGAACGTGATCATCTCATTGTCCAGAACGACAATTTCGTAGTCATCGAGCGGCAATTTCTTGAGGATCGACAGTTCGACGTAAAAGTAGAAATTTGCTTGTGCGTCCGTCAGCATCGCTATCTCGGCGTAGTCGTCCACACGATCGGTATCGATAGACGAAGCGAAGTATTTTCGCGCATCAAAAACCCGCGCTTTGGTATGACCATCAGTTTTCTTATAAAAGCGAACATGGGTGTTTCGTCGCGCGTCGACCTTCCTGATCAATTTGAACGTCTGTCTGCTCATCTCAAACGATGTAATCGCTTCCGCATCAATCAAAGCGTTGAAGTCATCGACCTTCGTAAGTGGATCATAATCAAGATCTGCCTTTGCTAGACTTCCTTCACGCAGCGCCTCAAACGAGAACACATGTGGAGTTTGAAACGTTTGACTGATCCGCCCTTCGATAGAGAGGCCTCTGAACTTGCCGCGCTTTCCCTCCCCGAACACGAGAAATCTGTTGGGCGGCATGACCATGAAAAAATCGTTGAGGGACGCGAATTGCAAAAGTGTTTTCAGCGTACTGGCAAACGGTTTCATTACTTGCCTCCCCGCCCTTCTACATCAACGTACTCAGATATCTCATCAAGCACCTTGCTCAATCGCGTTAAGAGGCGATCAGGCACCACCCCAGCATCTGCCGAAAAACTCACTGATAAATCGATGCGCTCAGACTTTGTCGTAACTTGTAGCCCTTCCGGCTTCGCTTCCTCACCTTTCTCTTTTTTCGGCTTGGGCGGCATAATGTCGATCACGTCTTTTCGCATCGTCCAACGAGTGAGTTTCTCCGACACCAAAGCGTCTTCGATAACGGACGGGTCGTAGGTGTGAAGCGCATAGAGCGTTCCATATGAAGGCGGCAGCAAGCCTTCGTTTTTTGGTGCGATCAATGCAGGGTTTTCACCAATCTTAAGCAGCTTACTGATTGTTGCATCCGCAATGACGCCATCATCTATCAGTTGTCGTCTTAATTTCTTGAACTCTGTATCGCCCATCTGCTCCTTTGCTGCAGACAATGTCCGAACTGTCTCGAGGATCGACTCAATGGCTTTGTTCCAAGATGCCTTTACAGACAGAAAAATCTCATCCCGCGAGACGGCGTTAATTTTCTCATGAGAAATTTCTGACACGGCAAGACCCTTGTTTTGTTGGTGCGCGCCGGAAATTCACTAATCGAAGATGCCGAGCAACGTTGCTCTGCTTAAAAGGTCAAATCGGTTCGGGATTGTCAAACCGTCAGTCACATTGGACTTTACTTTATTGTGCCAAAATGATGTGCCGCCCATACCGTCACATTAGGCTTCGGAGGTTGCCAATGTGACAGATCCTCGTTGGACCTAGACCCGAATGTGACAAACAAGAGGGTTTTCATGAAAGTTGGATATCGACGCGTTAGCACGATGGATCAAAACCTTGATCGGCAAGATCTGGGCGAAGTTGATCGCGTGTTTGAAGAGAAGGTGAGCGGCAAGAATGCGGATCGTGCAGCGTTACAAGAAATGATCGCGTTCGTGCGACAAGGTGACGAGGTGGTGGTGTTCAGCATCGACCGTCTGGCGCGTGATCTTCGGGATCTGCAAAGCATCATTCAGCAACTGAACGACAAAGGCGTCAGCATCTCATTTCTGTCGGAACGGTTGATGTTCACGGGTGACGCAGACGACGCGTTCAGTCGGTTGCAACTTCAACTGATGGGCGCGTTTGCAGAATTTGAACGAAACATCATTCGGAAGCGTCAAGCGGAAGGTATTGCAAAGGCAAAGGCACGAGGCGTCTATAAGGGACGAAAGAAAAAAGTCGATGACCTAGCGATCATCGACTTGAAGCTGCGAGGGAAGAGGGTGAGCGAGATCGCCGAGGCGTTAGGGGTATCGCGGATGACGGTGTATCGGGCGCTTGATTCAACCCCATCGGCCTCTTAACCATCATCAGTCCCTAATCCAAATCTGTAGCAAGCCAGTGGCCGATTCCGTGTGTCTCTACGAAAGCAAAGCACTTGTTTTGGCTTAGTTGGGCCCCACTTCTGTAGCAGCGGCAGGTGTACTTGGGTCAAGAGTAGACTCAATTTTCTTGTCTAAGTGATTGTAGTTTTATTTTTTTTACTGATATTTACAGTAACTTACAGTCGAAAGTGATCAATCGGTTGGTGCTGGCGTGCCGAGCGACTGATTGTGCTTTCCAGCAGATGAATGAGGTCCATATGGTCCAGCGCACGATACAGCCACCTTCGCTCCCAGCATTACTAAATGTTGCGTCAGCATTCGAAGATGAAGTGTTTGAAGCCATCGAAGCAATTCTAGCACAGCCATCTTCCGTTGACGTAAGTGATTCGGATTTTACTGTCCTCAGTGAATTGACTGGGGTGTCCGAGGAGAATTTACGGTACTTTATGTCGTTCACCGCATTTCTATTTGCTCAAGTAGAAGATGTGGAGCCAGAAGATGTACGGCCAATGCTTACCGAGTTTTTTAGCGGAGTGTCTGAACTTGATGATGTTAGTCGCTTGGTCGAAAAGTTCGAGCGTTTGCTTCGGCATCGAGAGATGTACGAACAGGCTGCGAAGCAGACGAGACTTACTCGCGGTTTTTTACCGTTCCTTCTCGAAGCGTCTAGTTTTGTAGATCGTCGCAACGATTTTGCCCGAGATGCAGACAACAAGTTGACAGGTTCTGTCGTTTCGGAAGTACAGATCGTTCAACTTCTTTTGACCACTGACGCTAGGAACGAGGCCGATCGGCAAATTGTGCTTCAACTTGACAAGAGTGGGGTCGAGATCTTGGAAGTCGCGTTGGCTGAAATAAAGAGAAAAATCGAAATTATCGAAACTGGTAAATAAGTTAATGCTTGCGAACTATCATAGACCTACTTCACGTAAGAAGTTTCCTGCTAGAGACACCATGGGGCATTCATCTGAAATATCGATGAGTGATCTTGATGTGCTTAAGCAAGATCTCGTCGAAATTAAAGTAAACTTACACCCTTTGCCTGACAGAGATACCCGAGAGCGGATCGGCGCTGTTATGTACTCTACAATATCTGATGATATCGATAAAAGAATGCAGAACTATCGGATACACACGACAAGCCTTGCGACCAATACGTCAGTCAGATCGATAACTGGTGAAAGCTGGAATAGATTTTGGTCAAACGGCAATCACGTTTATCCAGCAACGGTGTTAACAGCGCTTGCAGTTGGGCATGGAATTGGTGGCGTATCGACTACAATTCCAGAAATTGAGATCCAAGAGCCCGCGATTTCCGAGCTCCATTCTCCGCTGCTATTTCAATCCAATGTCCATGTCGAAGATGTCCACGAAGCGACGAAGAGGATTACCCAACTCGTTGATTTCGAAGAGCCCTCTAAAGATCGGGTTTTTCGCTCATCATCGAACTTATTGGGGGTTTGGATTGCGGGATTGAATGCCAATTTGACTG